>PVJA010001838.1:0-111403 GCA_004027025.1 Myocastor coypus
CAGAGACAGAGACAGAGAGACAGAGACAGAGGCAGAGAGAGACAAAGAGAAACAGAAACCAAGAGAGACAGAGAGAGAGAGGGAGAGAGACAGAGACAGAGACAGAGAGACAGAGACAGAGGCAGAGAGAGACAAAGAGAAACAGAAACCAAGAGAGAGAGAGACAGAGAGAGAGAGAGAGAGAGAGAGAGAGAGAGAGAGAGAGAGAGAGAGAAAGAGAGAATTTTTCCTGGGAATCTGAAATGATAGTTACTTCAAAATGTTAAAATATATTTAAAGCTGGGCATGGTGAACCATGCTTGTAATCCCAGTAATCTGGGCACTGGAAGCAGGAGGACTGCAAGTGGAAGCCTAGCCTGGGCAACTTAATGACATAGAGAGACCTCGTCTGAGAACAAAAAAGGGAGGGGACTGGAGAATATCACTCAATACAAATGCCCTGAACTTAAGCCCTAGTAATGGAAAAAGAAAGATAAATTTATAAAAGTATATATAAGCATAGGGCCAGGAAGATAGCTCAGCAGACTAAGAGCCTTCTTGGGCAAGCAGGGGTACCAGGGTTCAATGCCAGCCCTGCCCCCAGGATGTGTTAAGCTGGCTACCAAGTCTGGGCGTAGTGGTGCATAACTATAATCCCAGCGCTGGGGAGGCTGAAAGCAGGAGAATCACTATCAGTCCAAGCAGCATAGTGAGATCCTGTACCAAATACACAAATGAAAAAAAAAAAGCACATATAGTGTTGGATATGTTTATAGATAAATGGACGATATGGTATTGGTTTCTAGCAGTTAGCTTACATATTTAATTCTCCACGGTTTGTACCATGTTCGTGGTGTTGTGCAGGCTACATGGGGATGGCTGCTTTGCTGCTTTCTGTATTTTGGTCTCTATGGTCATGTCACTGTAGTAGGTACTGCTGAGAAGATACTATCTTATGCCCTCCACAGGACACGTGTGTCTCAACTCTGAACATCAGTCTTTGGAAAGGTCATGGTCACCAGGAAGTTGTTTAGAGAGGTGTAGACAAGATTAGGTGACCTGCCTTTCAAGGCAGAGTGGTAGGAGAAGGCAAGGGGTGTTCCTGAGTTGCAGACGGAGAGTCTTGGAGTAGGCTTTGCTGCCTGCACACACACTTGGGCTATGCTGTGGAGGAGGTGAGCATTTAAGGTCCTCAGGGGGTAGCTCTCACTGAAAAATAAAGTAAAGCTCAGCAAAGGGATCGTCATACTGACAGGGTACACTGTCTTTTTGATACTCGTCAAGCAAGGATTAATTAAAAACAGATTAAAAAGGTACCTGCCTTTGATGGAAGATGCTGGATTGGATTCAAGGAAGTTACCTCCGAGAGTTCTCCATACTTAAAAGTTTCAAGGAGTCTTCTGTAAGGCAGGGGCCCTTTTCATTTAAGAAAAAAGCTAGAATGTGCTCAGGTAATGAAGTGGTGGTTGTTGGAATTTTCCTGGTTGAGTTTGACTCTTAGGTCTAGTATCTACCTGCTTGGCATTATTAAGGCCCGGATTCCTCATGCAGAAAATGTGACCATAGAGACAGCAATCACATAGGGTATGTATTTAGTGTAGGGGTTGGCACACGACATGACTCATACAATCCTGGATATTAAATCACTGAGGCCAGTGAAATGGGAGAGGTCACGGTATCTGTCTCCAGAAAGAGCCAAAAATTGAGGAGAAGGAAGAAACATCTTCAAGCACTGGTACCCTGGAAATATGCTAGGAAGGGTGGATTCTCCTCCCAGTTGACTATGTTTCTGAGTTTTGGATTGGTTCGGGTTCTTTGCAGATTTCTCATGATACACAAATTCTCATAAATGAAAAGTAATACCGGAAAAAAAAAAAAAGAACAAGACCTTTAGGGTACTAGGTTTTCAGTGGGGCAAAGTGTTGAAATGCTGAATACAAGTGTTTTGATACTCAGGGGAGACTGGGGTGGTGGTTAAAGGAAAAAAAAGAGTCAATCCAGCTCTGAAGGGGTAAAGAAGGTCACATGTAACTGCTCCTCCCTGGCAGCCTTCTGTCTTAGTGTGATCTCCTCTGAGGATTCTGGCCTCAGAGTGTGCATGCTGATATGATGCTTCTCACTGAAATTTAATTTAAGGTTTTCCCTTGGCATCAAGCTTTCTCCCTACTTATTTAATTATGCCTGTGATTTTTTTCTCACCACGGTGAAAACATATTAATAAAAGCGTTCTTAGTTTCTGTACTTAAGAATTTAATTCTTACAGCTCAGAGAGCAAGGATGCCTTTGCATGTCTTTCCCTCTGGGTTCTGGAAATGCTTTTCTGGAGCCAAGAGCTGTCAGAGGTAAGCTGGCCCTTGTGAGTTTTGGCACCATGATGGAATAACATAATAGGAACAATAGCATCAGTGATATTGAGCATATGCCCAGGCATTATTCTAAGAATTTTACTTGGGAGACACTGTTAAAATTATTGTTTTAAAATTCTGTAAAGGAGGTCAGAGATGTAAGTCAGCTGAAGAGCACTGACCTAGCCTGTGTCAAGCCCTTGGTTCAGTGCCCAGTACCACAAACAAGTAAAATGTATGGATTAGGTATTACTCTGAAGGAACTGAAGTACAGAGAGGTCAAGTAAGTTTTCTACATGCACGTGGTAAGAGCTGAAGAGGGACATAGAGCCAGGTAGTTCTGACATCTGTCCCTGTGGTAGTAGGTGTTGCTCACCTGGCTTTATCCCTTGCTTAAGAGAGACCTGTGTACAGTAACCTGCTAGGGTTAGATGCAGACTGGCTGCATGTTCTAGGAAACACGTCTCTAGAACATTCTTCAGCTGCTCATAAGCAGGACATGGTGAGCCAAAGTCCCAGCGCTCTGGGCCCTTTGGTTTGGAAAATTCTGCAACATATATCTCTACATCATCTCCCAGAGTTCCCAAAGGATTGAACCCCGATTTGACAGTAATAATCTTGCTGATAGTTTTCCATCTTTTGCTCTGCTTTTCTGCTTATGAGAGACATTTTCTTGGGTATCCACGGAAATTACTTGTAGCAAAATCTTCATGTCTGAACATGCCCCTGGAGCAATATGTCCTATGACACAGATCATGCAAATCTTTTATATGTGGGCTTTAAATGACTTTCAAATATTTTCTTTTGCAATTTTCTGATTTAAAATATCTTCTCAGTGATATGAGAGTTTCTTGTGGTTAACTGTAAAACTAGGCATGAATTCTGAGCCTCTGTGTTGGCCAGCAGAAAGTGATACAGGCAGGTGCTCCAGAAGCATACTTGCCCTGCAACTTGCTCTCTTCCTTTTGCTGGACTCCGGAGACCAACAATAAATGAGTCCAAGCTATTTTGCTGGAGATCGAGGCCTGATGTGGACCTGACCTCTTGGCTTCGACCACCTAGTGAGACTATCCTTGACCTTCCGCTGTCATTTGACAACTTAAAGATGAGGTTGCTTCCTGGCTCTGCTTCTTGATTATCATCAGGTGATCAGTATTCCTCCCATGATGCTTCTGCTTTGAAGCTCCTTAATTACAGACTGCAACAACTGAAATTGTGATCCAAACACAATTCTTCTTTCTCCTTTAATTGGGAATGCCAAATATTTCTTTCTATCCACTTGAAAGCTAATATATATAAAGCTGCTGAGTTCCGTGACCTACTTGGGGAGCTGGATAAGGTGGAAATGCTTTGATACAAAGACATTTGTAGTCAGGCTTTGGGAAATATCTCTAAGATTTTTCTAGTCTTCACATGCACTATAGTCATATTAATTCTAACAGTTTTTTCAACTTAGTTTTCAGGGAAGACTGGTTGGTCTTCATGCCCAGTCTGCCATCTCTAGATAGTGGTTCAAGGTCATGTATTCTGCTCGGAAATTACTTTGCAGAGCAAAAGGTTAAGTAACCTACAAGAAGAAGTTGGAGTCTCATTCCCCCTGAAGCAACAAGGGATCACACTGGCCTCTCCAGTTCTCAGTCTGCACTAGCTAGAAAAGTTCCATGCATTTCCTGTTCCTAAGTTCAAGTAGAGTTTGGAACACATGATCTGAGAAGGTTTTGCTTCTGAGGGTGCTAGAAATGTGAGTTTACTTCCCCTGGTAACAGATTGAAGAGTTTTCCGTTCAAGATCTGAGTTCCTCTGCAGCTTGTCACTCTCCTGAGTCAGTGTTTCCTCCGCAGTTAGAAGGATTTGTACGCCATTCGGTAAAGAGGGACAAAGCAATGAAAATGACGTCCACAGTAAGCTGAGAGGAAGAGCGAGCAGGATCCACAGGTTCCCTTTCTTTGGAAGCATTTATTCAATTACGAAAACAAGACCAGTAATTCTCCCTTTGGAGTCACTCTTGCATTTGGTTTTGGAGCCCCTGATGCTGTAGTCTTCAGAACAAAAAAACACTTCAGTATCTCCAGGTTGCAGCACATCTTCCTGTCCCTCTGTTGCCTTCTCCTCATTGACATCTGTTGATGCGCCTGCATCCATGCTAAGGCCCACTAGGTCACCATAGCAGCATGTCAGCCTGGCATGGGATCCCAGAACCAACAATATGGTGCTCCTGGACCGACTTCCGTCTTCTTCCTAGATCGACTTCTGTCTTCTTCCTAGACTGACTTCCATCTTCTTCAGCTTGCTTAAACTCGAACTTCCTCTCATTTTTCGAGCTCACATGAAACCATCCTTTATCAGCTCTTGGTATGGCTCTGTACTGCCCATACAAGCTCCACTCCCAATCCAGCCTGTTATGGTTTTGATATAGGTATCCCTCTGAAGCCTCATGTAGTCACTGGGGTGGACTTTTAGAGTTTGTGACTAGTTCATGATTCAGTGCTAGGATTATGGGTATAAATACTACATCCAGCCTGGGGCAGATATCCTGAATGCAAATTAAGTAAGAGAGAAAGGCCTGTTCCCTGCAACTGCAGTCACAGTGGTTCCCTTGCTTTTGCTGTCTTCTGCCACCGTGAACTAGAGCCCTCTGCAACATGCCACACTATCTTGGAGCCAGTGGACTATGAACCTCCACTAACTGTGAGCTAAAATAAACTTTTCTTCCTTCATTTTGGGTACCAGGTATTTTGTCCCAGTCATGAGAGAAAAGTAATCAAGACAAAGTCTGATGAATTCTTTGTCTATCTGCCTCCTTCCAGAGGGACCTTTTTCTCTTCTGCAGCCCTTCCATGCCAAGAAATGAAGGATATCCTTATTTCTCTCCTGCTTTTGTCTTGCATCAGAGGAAGAAAACTCCCATGATCAAGTCCTACACTCAACCCCAGGAAGATGAATGACTAGTAGAAATGAATTGTGTTATGTATGTGGATATAAACTACATACTGTCCAAACTGAGTTAGAAAGTCGGAGCTGAGCTGGGCTGGGGAGATAGCTCAGTAGAATAAGCTGCCTGGCAAATGCAAGGGTCTGAGTTCAATCCACAGTTCCACAAAGAAAAAAAAAAAAGAAAAGAAAAAGTGGGCTTGACTTAGAGTTAAGATTGTATAACCACAAGGTATAAAAGTAAAGCTATGCTATATTAATATGCTGAGCTATAAAAGGCTCAAGTCAACAACTTCAGACCATTGCCAGTTGGGCTGATAACTCACTGCTATTATGAACTATTTTGGACTATATTGGGTTATTTTGTTGTATTCGAGTACCTACAATCTTTGGACTGGCATCAAGAATGAAAGGTCCTTTAAAGACTTCAAACACAGCTTCTTTAGCTGCAATAGAATGCTCATCTCTGACAAAACAAAGCAAAACAGGGATGGATATATATATATATATATATATATATATATATATTTCACATATAGATGCACACACAAAGGATTTATATATATACATATATATGTGTGTATATATATATATATATATATATAGAGAGAGAGAGAGAGAGAGAGAGAGGATAGATATACAGCTACTTTCTCTTAGTTCATTGAGACAAAGTTTTTTACTAATATTAGATAAGATGTTATATCTGCATATTGTCCTCCAAGTAACTACTGGGAAGATGACAAAAGGCAATGTATTAATTATTGTAACTGTCATACTAACCTGTTTTGAAACTGTTTCATTGCTATTTTATCTTTTTGCTCATTAAAATGAATAAAAAATTAAAAGATAAAATACCATGTCAGAAAGGAGCTCACAGCCCAGATGACAACTTCTACAGAAGGGTCTGCCACAGACAATTTAGCTATTTTAGCTAATGTGGAACATAAACACAGACTAAATGAAAAAGAAAAAAAAAAGATTGGATTGAGTAGAATGATCTAGAGATTGATCTTTCCCAAACTTGTCTGCTGTTTTATGCTCTTAACGTTGGACCAGAGGTGCTATGTAACCTTTCACTCCCAGTGTATATACACTTTGTGACACCTACATCAAAGAAAATGTGTATCCTTTAACAAAAAAGGTGAGGCAGGCCAGGGGTAAGTACAGGCTTCACGTTGGGAATAGGAATTTCCCCAACGTCTTGACTCATGCAAGCTTTTCAGGGTGTCTTTCCATCACTGGTATGATAGATAGATAGATGATAGATCAGATAGATAGATAGATAGATAGATAGATAGATAGATAGATAGATAGATAGATATTATATCTAACTTATCTTTCAACCAACATAATAGCAAGTGTAATGACATTGGACTTGGGCTACTGACACTGGGAATTTATAAGGAGGTTCATGGTCATCCAAGAGGATAGGCACCACCCAGTTTAGATATGGGTAGACAAGAAGGAATTTAAATGCAGTATTGTCAAGTAGTTTGTTGAAAATAGAATACAGAAATCTGGACTTCATGTGAAAATATCTTTTCTCTTTCTTTCTTTCTTTCTTTCTTTCTTTCTTTCTTTCTTTCTTTTTCTCTTTCTTCCTTTCTTCCCAGAGGAGCTTGGGTTTTGGAGCTCAGAAGTTCTAAGCCAAGACATTCATTGCTGAGATGTGATGGAACAGGAGGCTGTATGATGCCTAAAGAGCAGCATGCCCATGGCTCCCTGCTGATAGTCTAGTCAAGGGTTTTTTTCAATTCCCAAGAGCTACAAACACTACCAAACATAGAAAATAAGTAAAGTAAATACATTTGGATTTTATTTGTAACATGCATTAGTTGATCTGCCCAGATTGGGGAGTATTTGACTTGTTAAAAAAAAAAAAAAAAAGAACTTGTTTATAAAATCTTGCTTTCTCCCACAGCACTTTATATATTCAGAGAACTAATTGTTTCACTGAGGTCTGCTTGATTTTATTTAATCTGCAAACAACCAGGGAAATCAAAGATGTTCATCTTTAGCCAAATGAAAAGATGGTGTGTGGGCCTGTCAGTGTGATGATGGCTCAATATTCATAGAGAAAAACACTTTCCTTTCAGCCTTCTCCTGGGGTGATCTGCGTCTGGGACAGCTCGGTCCCAGAGAGGCTGAGTGCTCTATAAACATGCCCGTTTGGTTAACACAGTCATGAAAAGGATAGATGTGTGGACTTTGGAAAGACATTTCCACTCACGAATAGGCCATTATAGAAACAGCCAATGCCTGCATGCCCAGAACTGGTGCCAAAGCACTTGCAGGAATTCTGGACCCCACAGTGCACACAACTGGGAAGAAGAGGATGCAGCTGCCAAGCTCAGGCAGGAGCTGGGTTTATTCTGCACCTTGAGCTTGCTTCTACAGGTCGGAGCACGTGGTCCACTGTAACTGCCTAGCTGCAGGAAGCGGAGAGTTCGAGGTACACTTCAAAAGGAACAGCTCAATTCTATCTACATATTAAGGGCAAAGACAAAGCTACCCATGGAAGCCTTCCAACAAGCATGGAGGTTCATGCAGCCTTCTGTTCGGGTGGGTTTCTCTCCCGTTATCATCAGTTGCTAATTCACAGGGCTCAAACCTGACTTGGTGTCTCATTTCTCATGATCATCTCTTACTTCCAATTTCCTTGGTAAATTCGGCCTGGTTCTGACCGCTGCTGGGATGACTTTGACACCACAGTAACCAGCTCATGGTAGGCAACACGGCTGGATTCATGCTTCTAGGATATCGAGCCCTTTCCACATCTGAGCTATTTGCAATGTATCACTGAACCTATGCATAGGTACCCATACTTCTAATATTACAGTGCTGAGGAGACAGATCCAAGTTTCCAATCTGTCCATCATTCTAGGGCATATGTTATAGTGTCAACTGTGTGGAGGTCAGAGTCTCTTTAATAGGTACTGTCTGCCTGAATAATTACTGTGAATTTATTTCCATATGCATTCTGGAGGAGCTGTGTATTCTTCTGCACAGCCATTGTCCATGTGTTTTGGTTGATTGGTTTTAGATTAGCCATTTAATGAAAATAAAATGTATTTGGAGACTGTGGCTGCTTGCTGTCAGTTTATCAGGAGCTCTGCAGACATAAAAATAGAATCATTTGGTAGGTTTCTCTCGCTTAATGGGAAAGTCATGCTACAGGCAACTCCTTGGGATAATGAAAGGAGCCGAGTGTACAATGTAAACATGCAATTAGAGAGGTCTCCCTGTTTGGTGTGTTTATCTGCTGTGTAATTCTCCCAACTAATTAATTTTATGCTAAAATGTGTGAATCCAGATAATTCGGGCCTGATTTGATTACCAATCTTTTAAGAAAGAAAACACTTCATATCAAATATTCCTCTATTGGCAAGCAGGTTGCTGCTGGGTGCTGGGGCATAATAGTGTTTGGTGTCAGATTAGAACGTGGTAGGTGGAAGAGCTGTCGCGCTAGCAACATTATTATGAAAATCTATTTGCATATCATTTCTTGCCAACCTAGAAACAGTGTGCTGAGACATACTGGGTAGCTTCTTCATATTTATGCTTTTAAATCTTAAGTACATAACTGAGAGGAGAAAACAGACTTTTAAGAATTACATTTTTTTTTCTTGTAGAGGTATTTTTTTTTTTCCTCCAAAGTTAAGACCATAGCCACCACTCCCTCCTCAGATCAAGCAAAGGGACAGAAAAATAAGGCCTCAGTCTGAACTGAATATGCAGATGCTGGCCCCCAGAAGGTGAGGTCTGATACTGTTTCCTCATGGGATAAAAGAAGGTACCCAGAACTGCCAGAGCATAAAACAAATGAGGAAATTTCATTATGTATTGTCTCATTTTATTCCTTCCCTTTCTTTCTTTACTCTAAAAGCCCTTGCATACCTGAACAAGGTAAAATGGAGACTTAAGGCGGTTAAGAACTACTCCATTTCCTTTAGAGCTAGTTTTGAATAAGCTTTTCTTTTTTTCAGTTCCAGTAAGGCCCCCTGTGCTTCTTGGGCCGCAATGCATCGTACAGACCTGAGCTCCTGAAAACAAATTCTGTGTATGAAAATACAAAAGCCTATATCCTTAGCATTTCCTCTTGTGCATGCTGAAATGTTCTCACCTAGAGAGATGGTTGGAGGGTTGCCTCCTCTGTAGGGTTGCCTCCTCTGTAGAAGCCAGGGGACGCCTTGCGGAGGTGTCTTTTCATGTGTGCAGCCAGATCTGCCAGCTGGTGGTCTGAGGGCAGCCATTAATGGGCATCTAATGGTATTCTTGCCTAATTAATGCATGCAAGTCTTACACTCCATTTCTTGTTATTGGCTCCTTTTTTGTAAGATCTTTTAAAAGCTATCATTTCTCTTGGAAGGGTTCATACTCTAGCCCCTCTCACCCTGTCTGCCTCTTCCTCTCACCTCCAGCCATGGTGCTACTCTGATGTGTCTGGGCCGGATTTTCAAGATGGCTGGGAGGACTTCCATGCTGATCGGGAGTTAGGTGCTTGGAGACAGAAAGCATCAGTGAAAGCTTCCTAAGAAGATAGCATATGTCCTCTATGGTAAAGCCAAGCTAGAGAGGCCTGATTTATGCAGGTGTGTGTTTCACCTTTGTCATAATTGCTCTAATGACACTGCAGCAGGAAGCAGATGGCCTTCCTTTCATGAAAGCTCCACAAACCAGATGGTGTGAACATCTGAGACTAGCAGGAACATGTTGGTAAGGGAGGGACCCAGGGAGGAAAAGGACACAGGCTCTGACCCATAAGAAGCTCCAAGCTGAATCCAGCTGAGCTGCGCAGAGGGGGATCCATTCAGGCAAAATGAACACTGTGTTTTTTTGGCTGGAGGGTTGTCTGCAAAAACACTCCCTCCTGAGCTGGAAGCAGTGGCTTCCCTCTAGAACCATCTCATTCTCTGTAGCCTTCTGCATTACACTTAAATGGAAGGTTGCTCTTCCATATGGTATAAGGGAATATGCTATAGCTTGAGAAAAGTACAGATAGTCCAAATATTTCAGACATTCAGATATATGTGCTTAAATATATTTGGCTTCAAGAAAAAAAAAAAACGCTCAAAAGAAGCAATAGCAAGACTCATAAAATAGTTGAGATAAAATAATTCATATGCTGACTTTTAAAGTTGCACACAAAGAGTGCTTAATGACTATTGAATTGAAGTCTTCATGTTGAACGCCCTTGGGTCAGATCTGGGGGGCCGGTTTTTCTCTGGTCTCATCTCCATTTTTTTCAGTTTGTTTTTCATTCTTCCTCCATGGTCTGACCCCGTGCCACCGATCCTGATTGCCGTCCCGCCTCCTACATCCCTCCTGTCGCCACAGTGTCAGTCTCATTTTGTCTGTACATTTTGAGGGTTATAAGCTGCTCACCCATTCAGTGTACTTTGAAACTCACATGGCTCAACTTGAATGTCAGTTTTTGGGATCTCCTCTGTCCATTTGTTCATTTGCTCCTCTTATCACTGTTCATCTTCTGTAAGCAGCACAGTTTCTTTATTGAGTGCATCACTGTTTGCACCATTTTGCTTGGTTATTTACATATTGTGTCTTTCCTTCTGGACTATAAACTGTGAAGGCAGGAGCCTTGTGTGCCTTTTAAATTTTGTCTATCTTTTCATTTTTGTATGGGTGAATGGTAATTGGGCTATTTCCAATGGTTTGGAGGAACGATCTCAAAAAAAAAAAAAAAAAGCTTTAATAACCTGCCTTATATTTTGGATACTTTAAAGATACTCCAAATCAATTTCTTCAGGAAAACATCCTCAACTTCAACATTACCTAGTGCTGGGCTTGCCAAACTGATAACTTGCCCGTGGAAGCTCTGTGGTAGAGGAACAGTCACTGGCAGAAAATGGTCAAGAGTATTTTTTGGATAATAATAACTCACATGCATAGAATGCTGAGTGTGTGCCAGGCATTTTGTAACTGAAATCCAAGAGGGGCTGTGCTTGTCAAGGTCTTAGGGAGAAAACAGTTGCAACTCAGAGGAAATGCAATTAAGTGGTTGTAGAGAATTGGATACAGTTGAATGAACAACAAGTCATGTGGGGACCCCTGAGGGATGGACAGCAGAGGAGCTCTGCTGTGGTAGATGCTGCGGTCCTGCCTGCAGGACTCATTCCCTCCACCAGTGAGACACTGCCCACTTACTGACCACCAGCCAGCACTTTAGCAGGGTCCCTGCATTGCTATTGCTGAAGAAAGCTATTTACATGCAACATCTGAATGGGAGCCTGGTCCCTTTGGACCAACTCCGAAGCACCATCCAGCTTCAGAGAAGTCCGTAAAATTAGTAGAACCCTCTAAGAATTGGCTGCCTCTGCTGAGTCATGTTCCTTTCTCTTCCCCTCAGGGTTTGATCCTAAGACCTTACCTAATAAACTATCTGCACTTGTATCTCCACGCTAAAGTCTACTGCTTGGAGAAACCAATTACACTCTCCACTTACTCTGAAGATTCAAGGAGAGAGAGCGATGATTCCAGAATTTAGTAACCACTGAAGCTACTGGAAGTGTGGCCACAAGTTCAAAGATGTGGTCAAAACGAGGAACTTCAGAGACTGCTGATCCTGCACCTTCAAGGAGTAAGGAAAGTACAAATATTCCAACTTCTGTTCTTTCTTTGTCTCTCTGGCCTCCTGGTGCTGCCTTCTATCAGCCAACCCTAAAGGAAACGGGATGGCAAGTGTGACAGAGCCAGAAAGCTCAGGTCAGCTCCCTAAGGCAGAGAACTGGCACAGAAAGGTAGAGGGCAAAGCTTGAAAACAAGCTCAAATGAGTACTGTTGGACCTTCCTGCTCACAGATGTACAAACAAAAACAACAACAACGACAAAAAAACAAAAACAAAAACAAAAACAAAAACAAAAACAAAACAAAAACAAAAAAATCCCAGAGCTCTGACAGGGCCTGATTATGGTCAGGTAGGTCATATGAGGTGGAAATAAAATTTGACCTCAAGACCTGTGTTCTCAGCCACTTCTCCTGACTGTCTGTTCCGATTTCTTGTGCTTATATCCAACATATAACCTCTCTGAGGACCTATCCCTGCTGCCCTGTCTCTGTTCTTACCTTCTATTCCATCATTCAAAACCCAAGAAACACAGGATGGTTGCTGAACAGCTTGTGAAGCTCCAGTAGTACCTACTACTTCAAGGGGATGGAATTGCCGTGAGTAGCCTAATTCAATTTAGTGTTTGTATGGGACCTGACAAGCCAGAAGGAAAATTAGAAATTGAATGAATGCTGTCACCAAATCCTTGCTGAGTGCCTATCTATATTTACAGATCTAGGTGCATCCTGTTTAATTGACGAATAGCTTCGATTTCAGGGATAAAATATCAAGCAGTTGTTTGAACTGTGAAATTGTGAAGATGTAAAATGCCAGATGTGAAATGCCTGTGTGTTTTCTCCTCATAGGCAGTAATGCTCCTCATTAGAAAGGGCATGCCACATAACGTGAGCCCACAATTAGCCTGGCAAAGGGATTGTAAGTGGTATCCTCATTCATGGCTGGGCCTGAGCGTGCGCCCTGTCAAACTGACTTAGCCTTGGAGCCCTATCATCCAGCATCTGCTGCCAGAGGCTAGCCCTCTTCATGAGGGCCATCTGCAGAACTAAGCTAGCCTGACTGAAGTCTTATATTGGCCTTGCTGAAGAGCAGGAATCTCAGGAGAACCTCAGTTGGGACGAGGTTTTGGAAGAGACATGATGGTGGGTATTTTAGTTGAAGCCTGTTTCTAAAGATGAAGATGCCATGGTAGTAGGAAGGGCTACTGCTGTCTCTCAAAAAAGAAGGGAGTCTTCAGAGGAAATCGAGGTTATGGTGCGAGCTCAAGGCTTGCTTTGGGGATATCGTCCATTTCCCAAACTCGCAGAGAATGTTTATATTTTTGAATGCTGGAAAGTGATTTTTCCTTCTGTTCTTGAGGTAATCTTCCCAGAGCATGCCTGGCAATCTGTCTTTTGTGTTGTTTTCTTTGTTTGATCTTCATATGAGGGAGAGGTATGTGCACTTAATATACCTTGACTCTTATCCTTTAGATCTCTTTATGAATAAAGTTGCCTCCAAGAGACCTTCTGTTATTATCTTCTAGAAAACGTCTCTTCCTCCCTGATAGGGTTTCTTTCCCAGTTTTATTTATTTAACTTGTAATGTCGCTAGATTCCCTCCTTTGTCTTATGTCTTTCCAGCAATAATGGATGTTTAGCAAAGTCAGAGACTCCGCTTTATTTCCTGCTACAGGCTGAGCATAGCAGGTGCTTGAGAAAAGACTTCAGAGCAAAGGAATGAGCAAGCCTCTGGGTGGACTCCTGAGGTCACCCACGCCTGCCGCTGGAGGGGCAGCAGGTCCGAGGAGTCTTCTCTATGATCCAGCAGTCTCAGCAAAAAGAACTTGAGAGTACAACTTAGGACACCACATCTAGATGGAGCAGGGCTTAAGTGAAGTCAAATGGGATTCACGTGGCAGAGGGTAAAAGGAGACTTTTACTGCTTTCCTCAACATCAACTGGAAATCTTTCCTGAGGCAAAATTTTCAAGCCCATTACTTTGGCTATTTTACAAGTCATCAGAGGGTCCGTGGTTGATGTTGGTTGTCAGAGACTAAACAAATGCAATTCCCTAATTAGCTTCGGAATGGAAACTGCAGCCAACCCTGAGCTGAGAGCAATTCATCGTGCCTGCTGGACAGCGGCACTCAGAGAAGGAGTGATTAACCAGCATTGGAAAGGGATAAATTTATTTAGGTATTTGGGAAAAACTGCTTTGTCAGATAAATCAGGCAGTAGAACAATGTGATTAATGATCACAAACAATCGCCTGATGTTTTAAAAAGATGGCTAGAAACAGTAAGAGAAGCTAGAATAAAAAATTCAGGGAGGATATTGATATAGGACCTCCAAATGATATAGAGGAAATGAATATAACTGCCAACCTGCTAGACATCAAATACACTGAGTTCATGTTCCCTGAAACGAAAGACTGCATTCTAAGTAATGATGGAAGTTAAGAGTAGGAAATCTTACTGAAGGAGCTAGCTTCTGGGTGACAGGAGGGGACCAGGAAAATGGGTTGCCAAGGAGCCCACTTCTCAAAGGAAGTTTTATAGAGCAAAACCACAAGCTGGATACGACATGGAATAAATCTATGATCAGCCAGTAAGAATACAGGTTTAGCTGCTTAGGTTAGGTTGATTTAACAAGGAAGTAGGTCATGTGGCAAGTGTACATGGCAAGATCAAGGATATTCGTCGAAAAAGTTAAGTCAGGAAACCTGGTCAAACCCCACCTCCAGGTGAGTGATGTCTCTCTAGAGTTTACCGGGCCAGGCAGTATCGATTAGTACACTGTTTGTCCCTCAGGGAGGTCTGTAGGCACTGCCATTCCATCCTTATCTTGAGCACTCGTCTTTAAGGGACGCTCCTCTAACAACAGTTACAATGTAATTTTCTGTACTGATTCCTTTGAAGTTGTAGGCCTGTCTCACTGCCTATAATATTCCTGCCTCATTTAGCTGTTTGTAATAATATGCTAAAAGAAAGAAAAATTCTTACTTTGGCCAGGCATGGTGGCATATACACTCTGCTGGTCTAGGATAATCACTGTAACTTAGAAAGACCACACCTGAACATAAAACATCAAAAGTAGCTGGGAATGTAGCACAGTGCAAAGGTCCTGGGTTTCATCCCCAGTACTGCAAAAACACATTTTTATTTTGTCTCATTCTTATAATTAACTTTTGGCTACTGGAAAAGAGAAGCTCCTGTCTGAACACAGACAAATTTAAAAGGGTCTCAAACTTAAAACTAGTACTAGAGTGTATCCTACATTTTCAAAAGTATTTAATTATTAAGGTATAATGCCTACGATGAGGTTTGAAGAGGTTGCAAATTTTCAACCTATAGCTACATTAAGTATTATCTTTACAGACACCACCCAGAAGAAGTCATAAAACACTGCCACCCTTAGCAGATGCTCTTTGCTTTTTCCCAGTTAATATTTTCCAGAAGTAACCAATATTCTGACTTTTATCCTTCAAGAATGGCCTTGCTGGTTTTGAGCTTTACATAAGTTTAATAATACAGTATACAATCTTTGTATCATACAGTGCATATTGTTTTGAGTTTGGCTTCATTTGTTCAACTTAATGTCTGTGATATTTATCCACATTGGCCTATTTGTTATTAAGTTATTTTTTATATCCATATGCTATTATTTTATTCATTTTAATGAGAAAAAAGATACAATGCAATGAAATAATTTCAAAACAAGTTAGCAGGATAGTTACAATAATTAATACATTGCATATTGTTGCTTTTGTAGTATTAGATGCAGACATCTGTCTTGTCTAAACAATATTAGTCCAAACTTTATTCTCAGTGAACTAGGAGAAAGCAGTTGTATATCTATCCTAACTGTCATGTGTGTTTGTGTGTGTATAAAAATATATATATATATATTTTTCACAACAAAACAGTATTTTATACTTCTGCAAAGTTAGTAACACATGACACAAGGTTATCTAGCAACTAATAGCTGACCTTAACCAGATACAATGTTTATCTCAGGACTGAGGTAGCTTGTTTGCTTTAGGCACTGAAGCCTAGTCCGACCTACACATGTTTGATCTACATGACGTTTATTTAATCCATTCTCTTGTTGATGGACATTTGAATTCTTTCCAAGTTGGGGCTATTGTATATCAAGCTAGGATAAATATTTACAATCAGTATTAAAAATATGTTTGAATCATTTCTGACCCCTTTGTGTGTAGCTAGAAAGATTAGGTTTGGAATGTGTGGACCAAAGTCTCTTACATGGAGTCTGAAAGACACAAAGACACTCGATGGTTCTCATCAACTTTCTACATGGCAGAGATCATTTAAGTGCCCGGTTCTCACATAAAGTTAAACAGTTTCTGCAACCTGAATAGCCACAAAGTGTGCTTCTACGGTATTGACAGTTCCTGTTCTCATAGGTTGGGTTAGAAATGAGGACAGCAGTATGACAGGCCAAATATCTTTGGGATTTATCAAGGAAAGACATTAAATTTTGTCAAAGGCCTTTTCCACGTCTTATCTATTAAGATGATCATGTGCCTTTTTTTACTTTGTTTTGTTTGTGTGTTGTATTATGTTTGTTGATTTATATTTTTACTTACTTTTTATTTTATTTTTTGTTCAGGGTCTCACTATGCAGCTCTGACTCACAGCGGTCCTCCTGTTTCCTACCTCCCAGGTGCTGGGATTACAGGTGTGTGCACCACTCCATTGCCGGCTCAGCGTTCCCAAGGGCAGGGGCTGCATGGCAGGTGGGGCCAGGAATTGAGCCCTGGCCCCTGTGCTTCCCTAAGCAATTATTTATGTTCTTTAAACCATTTTCTTCCTTTATAAGTTCTTCAAAATCCCTGACACCTTTTTTTTTTTTTTTTTTTTTTTTTACAGGAATTATCACAATATGGTGCGTAAATTTCATAGTATGCCTGCCCTGAAGATGAACGTAGCTGCTGCTGCTATTGCTGGTGTTCCATTTGAAGAGAATTTTATGAAGCACAAGTTTAATGAGTAAAATATTCTTATTTATATTTAAATTTGCCAGGAAATGTCATTTGCAAGTGGCTTCCAGTAATTTAAAGTAATTCAATATACTTTAAGAAAGATTTTTTACCCACATTTGTTTTCTTAACTGAGAGAAATATCATCCAAAGATTGTACTAATGTGACTATTAAAAATCTTCCATATATTTCCAGCAAAACCACTGGCTGCTGAGGGACTGTACCTGTGGTCTAAGGGGTTGCTGGAAGTGCATTTGTCTGCAAATGTGCCTAAGGATTGGGAGCAGGTGTCTGGCTGGCTACCAAGGTCCATTCCTAGCTCACACCTTAGTTCCACTCTGGAAAGCTGCCAAGCAACCAATACTTGTACAGGGGAAAGAGGTGTTATTGGTGATAAGTGAGTCTGTGGTTCTTTAGAGGGAGACTACAAAATCAGACCACCTGTGTGTGAAGCCTGGCAGCAGCACCACACACTGACGATTTGCTTCTTGGAAAGTTATTTATCCTTCTTTGCATATCTGCACTTTTTTATGCATTTAGGACAGGGTCTCACTACATGGATCAGACTCAGTGATTCCCCTGTTTTCAGCCTTCTAAGCACTGGGATTAAAGGTGTGTGCTGTTATAACCTGTCTCAATCTCCATCTCAGCACTGCCGGAGGCAGGGTCAGCATCATGCCAGGGATTGAACCCTAGATGCTGTACTCTGACTAAGAAGGTGATTTAATCCCCTGAGTTATCTGGCTGGCCTTTTGTTGTTGTTGTTGTTGTTGTCTTTTTGAGATTAGGGTCTCACTATGCAGTTTAGACTGGGTTTGAGCTCACATTATAGCTCAGGCTGGTCTCAAACTCACAATCCTCCTGCGTTACCCACCTCAGTGCTGGGAACCTAGGCTTTCTTAGGTATAGCATGATATACCTTAGGTGATAATACAGTGTCAGCCTCCACGGCATTGCTTTGTGCATTCCAAGGGAACCTACCTCAAATTGCACTTCCAATAATCATCTAATTTTTCTTACAGTAACAGAGACTAGGTCTCCTCTTTCTTTCTCTTAGGGAACTCATAAATGTTCAACTATGTTGTTTTAACTATATATGAGTACGTTGCTGATTTGTTCAGTTATCTTGCACATGTGGATAACTTTATGGCTGAAAATTCCTGGTACAGCAGGGTTGGGGTGGATGTTCCATGGAGGTTCAGTGGACTGGTGCATGTGAGTTTAAAAGATGGGCAGGGTGAGAAGCTGGGGAAAGAAACGTCTTTAGCAAAACCCCTCATGCTGCTAGTTTGCCCAGGGCTCAGATTCTACCATTGGGTTGTGCAGGTTATTTGAGGGAGCAGGTAGCAGCAGGGGGCAGTTGTCTTCATCGAACTTTTTATTTCCTGGCAGAGCCTTGGAAATGGGTGCATTGTATGGGGGTGGGGGATGTGGAGAGATGTGATTGCTATGGAACCTAAAGAAGCCGGTGAAGAAGGATAGACCAAGAAGAGCCTCCTGGGACTGGTCGCAGTAGCCTCAGTGGCCCTCACAGTTCTCCTTTGCAGTAACTACCTAGTAACCATGTAAATACAAGTGCAACTGCGCTTGCTTATCTTTCTACCATTTCTCTGCCCTGAACAATTTCCTTTCTTTTCCTGCTGGCACTTGGCTTACCCTTCCTCCCTTTAAGACATGTCCTAAAGTTCCATTAGGCTGCACTTTGGCCTAATCTTAGGCCTAATCTTTGCCAACTTACAATATAATGTGAATCTGAGAACCTCAACTCTGGGTGTGTGGTCTAGCTGCCTTCATTCCTGTTCGCTCATGCTTCCACATTTCACTTCCTTTCCCCTCTGGGTGGACCCACAGGGGCATTGAAATGTGCTACTCTGAGGGAAGACGTGATTTCCTCCAGGGTTTCCTCTCTTTTGCCCCCAACAATCAAGCACTACTTTTTTCATCCTATAACTCCCCACATTCCATCACTGGCACTTCACACATTGATTTTTTTTAAAAGAAAAAAACATTTTCTTAGGAAATAGTTATAGATTTGGGATAAATGCAAAACTCGTATCTCACTTACCTTCCTTTGATGGCAATGTATGTAACACAGTGCATAAGAACATCAGAACTGCTCCTTGAAACAGTATATTTAAATATTATACTATATACCTGCTTAGATTTCACCAGCTTTTATTCACATTTCTTTGTGTGTATGTTTGTACATAATTGGATTCTACTTGACCACATATGCAAATATTAATATAGGAACCACCACTGTCAAGATAGATGCAGAATGTTTTCCTTACCACAGTTCTCATACCAGATTCTCTTTTAAATTCTTGTTTACCTTCTTGCTTTCTCTAGCAGGTGTTCTAGCCTTTTCAGGACAGGGTTTGTTCAGCCCTGAAACTCACACAGGGCAGAGAATGGATGCCCAGAAAACTCAACTTTATTCATTTATCAATTTCTTTTTAATCTGAACATATATTTATTATTAATTTTAATGAAAAGAAATAGCAATGAGACAGTTTCACAGCAGGTTAGTAGGACAGTACTAATATTGAATACATTGTAGATTGCTGTCTTCATAGGAGCTGTTTAGAGTACAAGATGCCGACATATATCTTGTCTAAGCCCTATGGGTACAAATCTTTCTTTTCATTGAACTAAGAGAGAGTGGTTGTATTTATGGTCCAGTATCTGACAAGATCAGCCAAATCCCCTCAGGATTTACCCTGAAACCACGTATAGCCGTTTTGTAGAACTTTTGACAGTGTCAGCCCTCTGGATGAGTCACAGCCATTGTTTGACCAATCTGGTCTCTGTGAAAGCTTGAGAGAGTGTTTTCTCTCTAGGTGACTCTCCCTAAGCATACTATACATTGTCAATCCCTTTCCTCTGTAGCCCCATAATCTCCTTGAACAGAAAATTTGGGATACCACTGAGTTATAGGATGTTACAGTACAGACTCTCTTATGTACTGAGTCCTCACTGACCTTGACAGGCTAGGGCCAAAATATTGAAAACCCAACTTTAATAATAAGTAAATATATGAATTCAGAAATCTTTCTGGAATGACCTATGTATCATCAGTCCTGCACTGTGGGTCTGTCAGTATAACTAAGAAGTTAAAATGGGTCTTTAAAAATTGTGTTTTTTTTTTTTTTTTTAAGATAACCTATTTCTTGAGTTTCTTATGTTGAGAACAGAAATCACAGGTGCCCAGTGAAATCTACATATGCTTATTTACTGCTATTTATTCTGCCACTTCTGTAAATTGCAGTGCTTCTGTGTACTAGTGAGGCAGGTGGCCCAAACTACAAATAAGCTAATTTCCTTCACTTTTCTGAGTTTTCCTTGTATTCTTCATAGCAGGCAGCTGGGTGAACTCACAGTAACAAAGGAGTGGGTCTAAACCCATGCCACAAGGGAAGCTCTTTTCAGGTACTCTTCTTTGGCTTTAGGAAACAGATGCTGAGTATCTTGCATGGCAGTTCCTTACATTCAAATTTGCAGCAAAATTAGGATTCTTCACGTCCCCAGCTAACCTGAGTAATTTGCTGCTGTTTTCCAAAGCATGGCTTTGCTCAGAGCCCAGCATCTGCCCCAGAAATAGCTGAAGCCATTAATGAAGTAGATAAAAAAAGATACTGGCTGAAGAGCTTCTTATGCAGCTATATGTGGTTCTTTAGAAACCACACCAACCAACAACCAAACAAACAAAAATACTGCACTCACCATTTTACCAGCCAAGCTGTTCAAAGTGGGAAAGCCACCATCAACTCCACTCCCAAAATTTCAAGGTAACCTTGAGTTTTATCTTCCATGCATACCTAGGAAAGTCAAATAAGCAAACCCCAAAAACATTTTTTAAAGACTTTTGTTCTTGCCGGTTGTTGTCTCTGTTTTGGTTTACTTGTTGGCAAAGTTGTGTACGTGTTTGGAGAAATTTTAAGAACATAGGTAATGAAGGCAAAATTAATTTTATCCCCCAATCAAACCTACCCCAGTGACAAAAAATTTAGCTTAATTGTAAATTTGTTTGTGAATAAAATTAATTGCATCAACTAAATAAAATGCATTCAGTCCAATATATATAGATGTCCTGTCAACAAGACAAATGGACTCAGTAGTATGAGTATCTCTGTGGATGAAATGCATAATAATGTAATTACTTTGCCAACAAAATGCTAACTTGCTTTAATCATTCTGTTCACAGCATAATGTAAAGTGATTTAGTGGGTAAAATGAATCCACTTACAAATTGTTTTATGGTCATAATGGAGCCCTTTGGTGGAATGTGAATTGATGATAATAATTTTATGGGCAAATGATTTTTCAATTAAAATGTCTTTTCACAGACAGAATGGGAGTGTTACAAATGGCTCCCAATAACCGCATGCCAAGTAATAGGCAGGAAGGGCTGTCACCTACATTAACCAAAGCCTCAACAGGAAAAGCTTGAAAGCTCAAAAGGTGATTTATTTTCATCAGATTTGTAATTTCCTTCCCTCCCACTTGAGAAGTATTTGTTTCCTGCCTTTACTGACCCAATAACAAAAATTAAATCTGGCGACCAACCCACCAATCACTGGCTGCCATGTTCCTTCCCTGTGTTTTAATTGACTATGGCTGCAGTGTTCATTAATAAGTGCTACAACCAGGGTAGATATTTTTTTCTTTTTGGCTATGGAATGCGAACCCCATTATCTTTAGTGCAATAATTACTGTATTCATGAAAATAGAGTAAATCATTCTAACATAGTGGTTTTTAATTTGAAGATTTGTGATGGAGAAAGGAATATTTCTATGTGGGCAAATTGTTATAATCTCTTTTTAATGAGATGTGGTCCACATGAGATGCCGTCTATTTGGAATTTAGCAGTCTCAAGGAGTTAGACATCTGAAAACAGCCTCTTTCCCGACGAGTTAGCCTTGGTAGAGGAAAAAGTCATGATCTCCCGCAATCCTGTTGGTTCTCACCCTAAGCCTAGTCCCGGGAAAGAATGTCCTTGGATGTTCTTGTCCACCTCCCTCCCACTAAGAAAGGTGACAACCTTGGTCACTGCTTGGGTAATGATGTCTGCTTACTATCTTTCCTTTCTCAAGCATGGCAGCTTATATATGGTACAGTCTACCCCTTAAGAAGGATGAAATATGAATAACAATAACAAAACAATAATAATAATAATAATAATAATAATAATAATAATAATAATAATAGAATAATTGTTATACCTACTCCACCTATTTTGTATTGAATCTTAACTTCTGATCTATATACTAACAACATTCTGGGGCTCATATCTTCATATGTGTGTGTGGGTGTGTGTGTGTGTGTGTTTGTGTGCGCGTGTGCATTTAGGGTAGGGTTTACAGGATATTCAGGGTCTTACTACTAGATTGGACTTGCAGTGATCCACCTGTTTACAGGCTCCCAAGAGCTGGGATGACAGGCATGTACCACCAGGTCACAATTGTCACCTCAGTGTGCCCAAGGGTCAGGACTGGCATGGCAGACCCCTGAGCATAGCTTCTGAGATAGTCATATTTGCTCCCATTTATCTTTTTTCCTCCTTTTGGGCAGTCAGAGCCCTTCTGAGTAGTTATTTATCACCTATAAGAACTGTATTCACTTATAGTAAAGGATGGCTAGGTATTGCTGCAGCAGGCTCCACAGGTCCAGCAGAGGTTTCCTCCCGGCAAGTTACTAAGCAGCCCCGTCTTTGACATTGTGGTTCACCATTTGTCCAGTCTAACATCAGAGGCAAGGCTGCCATGGTGTCCTTTCCTGAAGACAGTTTCTTCAGTCCCTGCCGGAAGCATACCTTTCCTTAAGTCAGATCTACTGCCTGAAGCTGGGTGGGGTAGACAGCAGCCACTCCCTTCTCTCCTGGTGGAAGCAGACAACACTGGGGGAAGGGACCGTGCTTCCTTTTGTTCAGTCCAGGGGGCCAGCTTTGTGAATCTCTGGCAACAGTGATGAATTCCAGGAAAGGGATCTGATCAGTGTTTTGCCTGTCAACTGGTGATCGGAGGATGGCTAGCCTTCTGAGCTGGGCATAGCGGGGTCTGCTGCGCATGTCTTGCTCACACTGTGTGCCTTGTGCTTGGTATGCAACTGGCTCAGAGGTGTGGGTAGCCTGCGTCTGCACGCAAACAGGTCTCTTTGGCTCAGACTTCAAGATGGTGAGCAGAGAAGAGGGTGTTCATCTTCTCTGTCAGGCCCTGGTTGCTCTGAGACTTGCCTCATTGCCCTTCCTGTTTAGGTTAGATTATCAGAACGGCAGGCACCTCCTGGAAACGCGGGCTCAGGTGACAGGGCAGAGTGTGGACAGAAAGCTGAGTGGAATTGGGGAAAACTATTGCATTCATGGTCTTACTTAATCCTTACAGAAGTCCACTGAGGTAAGTACTACTATCAACTCTATTGTAGGAACAGCAACCTACACAAAGAGAGCCAGCTGAACTAACCCCGAAGTCTGGGATCGCTTTCCTGCTTTGCTGCACTTCATGACAGATTTAAAATGGAAATCAACTTCTTTCAGTTATTGTATAGTTCTCTGGAATCTGTCATCAGCCAGAGGTGATAGAGGCAAAGGTGACTAAGTCGTAGTTGTTGCATTATGAGAAATTTGAAAGTTACCAGTTATAGTGAGAAACACCCAGAGAAATGATTTATTTTAATATGGAATGTCTTTGGAATCTTGCATATATTAATAAGACTTTTTTTTTTTTTTTTTTTTTTTTTGCGGGACCAGGGTTCAAACTCACGACCTTGTACTTGCCAGGCAGGCACTTGTGCCTCAGAGCTATCTCCCCAGTTCCTAATAAGACTTTTAAAAATGTATTTGGTTGTACAGGATCTCACTATGCAGCTTGGACTTGTGGTAATCCCAGCTGTGAACCACTACACCCAGACTTTGGCCAGTGCAGCCTGGCCTGGGGGTGGGGCTGGCTCAGCATAAAGTGCTAGGGATGGAACTGTGGTCCCTGTGCTTGCTTAAACTTGCCTAAGTAGGTGCTTTAGTCCACCAAACTATCTCACCAGCCCTGATTTTTAAAAAATAAATATAACAAAAAGAAGATGGACTTGTCAAGGAATTTTACTGTAGCATGTGGTTACCACTTGCTAATTTTAAAGGATCTGAAACAATGACATTTTGTAGCTTCAGCAAACATTTAATCATGTCAAAATTGAGAAATCAGGAAGTTTCTAAACTCAGGCTTTTAACGAATTGGAGAACAATGTCAGAAGCCTTAATGAGCATCTGGTTGTCAGGATGTGTTTTCTGTGGGTCCTGGTTTAGTGAATCCATTGAAAGATACAAGATGTCATGAAGAGGTTGAAATCAGGCCTGATGAGCAACTTTCTGTTCAGTTTAGGGTTATTCTCGGGGACAAGGGGATTCTCTGTTAGAATCTCAGCTATTAAAGGTATGTGAAGTTTTTTTTCTCAAATTTTTGATTTGAGAAGGAGAATGCAGGTGTTTCACGCATATATCTACATCCACAGATACACATCCATGTACAGTCCTGGTATCTATTTTCTGGAACATAAATTTTCATTGTCGTTATTCTTGTCCTTTACTGATTTATAGGTATGTTATAGCAGAAAGCAAAAAAAAAAAGAATGTACAAATGTAGGAGAATGGGAAGCAGTTTTCTTATTATGCTTTGAAAGGGGAGCAAATAGGTTAAGGAAACCTATTTTTGGAAAAAATCATTTCAAGTTTCACTCAGCTCAATAGAGAAGACTATACAGTTTGGCTTTGCAGCTATGAAGGCTGGGCATAGGAATTTAGCTGTCAAACATCCAGATGAACTCGTGTGCATGATGCAAACTGAAAAGTTAACCAGCCTTACAGAACCTATTAAAAAGCCAATCAACAGGACAAGAGAGGCAGTCAGAGCCTGCTGGTGCAGGAAAAGGATTTCTTTCCAGCGCAGTGCAGCCTGATTCTTCAGCAAACATTCTCCCCTTTGGCTCATGTCAGTTTTTGAGAAGCCAGACACTTTCTTGGGGAAAACAATGTGGAAATTCAGAACCCAGGGAATCTGACTTCTCTACCTGTATCAATTTCTTTCTGTAGGTGCCAGGCTGAGAAATCTAGGATAGGCAATTTATCTGTCCCGTCTCTCATAGAAAACTGAGACACGATCTTGATTTTATGCTCTTGTGTGTTTTCTACAGATAAGAAAATGATCAATAATTTAATGTTTAAGATTTCCTCTGTTTTCTCTTTTGGCTGATGTGTCAAATATGTGTCATACAGATTTTTTTTCTCTCTCTCTCTCTTGTTTTGGTGCTAGTATTGAACCTGGGGTCATGTGAATTCTGAGCAAGTGCTCTCCCAGGGAGCTACACCTCCAGCCCCAGGCATGCTCAAGGTCCTTTCCTTGGATTGCTTTACCAGTCCTATGTTGCACAGTCTAGGTATGCAAATGCGACCCTTCTGACCAGGCAGCTGTCTGGATGACTTGTTGGGAAGGATTCTTTGTGGTCTTTCAGCTTGGTAATCATCTGCCGAGACTGATCCCTTATACCTGCTGTGGGTGGCAGGGTAGCTGCTCAGAAACTGCACAATCATCGTGTCTGCTTCCAACAGGAAGAGCTAATAGCACGGCGAGCTCTGGGCTGCATCCTGTAGGTAGTAGTGTTCTACTTAGCTAGCTCACTATCGAATTAACTGTTAATAACTACGAATGATAAAAATTTACATAAAGAGCCAGATTTCTAGCTTTTGCTGGAAATTTTGAAGATCTGCTGGCAATGTATACACCTCACCTGGTGGCAGCAGCTATTGAGATTAAGTGGTATTGGTTCATTAGGCGGCAACCTAGGCTTTCCAGTTCACTTCAGGGCCCTGTTCCATGTTCTTTTCTCCAGTTTGTACCCGATGGCTTTCTGTCAGCACTGGGCTGGAGAGCTGAGGTTCTTGCTCATGGAGAGACTACTTGTTATGGTTTATGTCTAGTTGTCTCCCAAAAGCCTCATGAGTCAGGGGGTGGGCACTTCTAGAGTTTGAAACTTGATCCGTGATCCCTGGGATTATGGGTTTTAGTAATGATGGGATTACGGGTCTCAGTACTTCTGGGATTATGGGTATAGCCTAAGGCGGAGGCTGAGGTGGTGAGCCTGAATGTAATATAAAGAGAGACAGAGAGACAGACTAGAGCTGTTGCTGTTGGTCTGCTGCCCTGATTGATTGGCTGTCTCTGCCACCATTTTGTTGCTGTTCCACTGCCATGAACTGGATGCTCTCTGCTCTGTTCCACTCAGCCTTGGGCCAGCCGAATATGGACTGAAACCTCCAGTAACTGTGAACTAATAAACCTTTCCTTACTTTATTTTGGGTGTCAGGCATTTTTCCCAGCAATGAGTAAATAGTAACTAAGACACTAGGGTATGTTAGCTTTGCTCCCAAAACAGTCAGTGAGGCCCCTCATTCCAGAGAGTGATGATTTGGGACGCAGAAGGCGGATGACTTGGAGTGGAGGAGGTCTGCTTTGTGTGTCGTGCTGCCAGGAGTTCTGCAAAGACAAACTCACAGTTCTTTAGTCTCTTTAGCTTCAAAATTAATCTGTTAGGGGATGCTTTGAGAATCAGATGATGGAACTGAAATCATGAAGTTCTACATGTAAGGTGACAGATTGGTAATATTAAAAATCATGACAATTATAGTACCTTATGCACACACATGATCAAAATAGTCATAAAAAATCTAAATTTCTTTGATAGTGAAGAAAACTGGAAGGAATTTTATTTTCCTTTCTTGGTGACTTTAAGGATGAAAGAAGCAAGGCAGGATAACATACTCCTGGAATCCCTGCACACAAGAAGCTGAGGCAGGGTTATTGGACATTCAAAGCCAACCTGGGCTGCTGCATTCATGAGTTAAGCTGGACCTCAGAGCAAGATTCTTGTCTCCAAATCAAAAAGAAATTGAAGGAAGATAGTTAGCACTAGGGAGCAGAGTATAACACTTTTTTCCCAACAATATCAGATTGGGTCATTTGTTTCTTTAACATTAAGAAGCAGAAGTAATTGAGGCAGAGGCAGTAGAGGTAGGACGCCCTCTCTGGGCCTGTGGTGGGTTGATGCTGGTGCAGTATGTTTTCAGAAGTCTGCTGTGCTGGCAGCCTGTGAGCCCACTGAGCTGTAGTAATTGGAGCATTATTGTGCAAGCAAAGAAAGGAAAGTAGGCAGTTACTTCACAAAATTTTATAGAACTTAAAAATAATTTGACTTTGGATAAAGGAAGAGTTCAGCATTTTGTTTCCTGTCTATTAAAATGAATGTTAAAGAGTTGACATTCTCTAAAAACATTCTATCTTCTATCTATTATTCTATCTATCTATCTATCTATCTATCTATCTATCTATCTATCTATCTGTCTATCTATCTGTTAGGGCTGTTTCAGCCTGCTCTGAGGATGGGGCTGGTGCAGCATGTGGTACTGGGAACTGAACTGCAGTCCCTGCAGTTGCCTAAGCTTGCCTAAGCAGGTGGTTTACTCCACTGAACCATCTCACCGGCCTGTCTGTCTGTCTGTCTGTCTATCTATCTGTATAGAGTCTCAGTACACAGCTTGACTGGTAGTGATCCTCCTGTCTCAGCTGCCACAGTAGTGGGATTACAGGTGTGTGCCAACATACCTGGCTTCAGTGGCCAGCTTGGAGCCTGGGGTCCTGAAGTTGGCATGGCATGCAGCACCGGGGAATCAAACCCAAGCCCTTGCACTTGCCAGGCAGGTGCTTAGAGTACTGAGCTATCTTCCCCAGCCCTAGAGTTGCTATTTCATCAAAAAGATTGAATATTGGGAATTTTATGTGGTTCCCTCTGTTTTTATATGTTAGACACTGAAATAGATGGTGAAGGCTAACTTCGTCCCACTGGGCTGAAAGAGCCTAGAAGAAAACAAAAGGGGGGGTGGGGAAACCTGATTTCTGCTCATAGCAGTGACCTGGCTGACATTTGGAGGCTGAGCTTCTGCATGTGCAGTGACCAAGAAGCTCGTCTTGGTGAGGGAATTGGCTAGGTCTGTGCAACAATGAGCCATGAACTGGACTTTGTAAGAAAGGCTGGACTGCAGAGTAAGAGTGAGTAGTGGTGGTGATGATGGAAAATGCTCATTTCTCTTTTTAATCCTGCTCTTAATTGCTAAAGACAGTCTTTTCTGGTGTCTGGCTTGGCAATGTCTGTGTGCACAGGGTCCAGAAATGTCTCTAAGGTCAGGAAGTAATTTTCAGTCCCTATCCAAATACTAAGGCTATGCAAGAGAACGTCTATACATTTGCAATATGTAAATATTACTATGAAAGTAAATACAGAGTCAGAATGTAATAAACAGGAATAAATCAGTCCCTATATTGATTATGTAAACCACTATGTAGTATATGCCATATAAATGAATTCACATTTCTGTTTGCTCCCCAAGATTTAATCTGTAGGAACTGGCAGCACAGAAGAGAATATACATTTGTTTTAATTTTACAGTACAAGATGTGGCGGAGACTTCACTTTTTCATTTTGATTATAACTAAAAATGACTCATGTTCATTTCCATTTCAGCATCCAGGGATCACTTTGATAGTATCTTCATTTTTTTTCTTCTCTCTCTCTCTCTCTCTCTCTCTCTCTCTCTCTTTTGGTTCCATTTTCCACTGAGGGTTGTTACTAGAACTCTAGCAAGAATAGTAATTTGTTAAAACATGAAAAATGTCTATAAATCCTTAAGGACTTGTCATATTAGAGGGAATTTAACTGCAGGATATGGGCAAAAAAGCTGTAGAATCAATGATAAGAATAAATAAGAAACAGCAGGCGGTCAAAATTGATATTGACATTGAACAATGCTAGCTATCTCTGCTCCATTTTACCTGTCCTAACCCTGGAGGGATGCAGAAGATTGCTAATATTGTGTCAAAAGAATACAGTTTGGAGAGCGTCAGTTTTGAATATGTTATATATTAGTTTCTTTTGTGTGTATAGATTCAGATGGCTGTCCCCAAAGCTACAATTCATAGTTTAGCCTCCGGTCTCTTAAAGATGTAGAGATTTTCTTTACTTGAAATCAGAGAGGGATTTCAGACAAAGCTAGGCTATCATTGGTAAAACGCTTTGTGTCAGTCAAACAAAATCCATGGTGGGAATTCTAGGCAGATTAGCTTTTTTTTTTTCAAATAACCAAATTTCTAGTTGGAAAGAAAAGACATACCCAATCTTATCGCAAGGGGATATATAATTCTAGTCATTTAAGACCCTGCGAAATAAAAACCCTGCTTGAATCTGGATTGGATGTTGTTTAAGAGATTCTAGGGTCTTGGGTTCTTGCTGTGGCCTTGATGTAAACTGCATAAGTCCAGCATGGATCGAATGAACCTGCAGCAGCTTCTGTATCTTCTGTCTGCATGTGTTTAATAAGGAATAGCCTGCTGCAGAGGTAACTCTTAACTTGGCTGTTGGAAAGTTAGAACCCACTTTCATTATTCTGGTGCCTCTCAGTCCCGATCTCCTTTGTTATCTATCCAGTTTTAAAGCAGGCCATTCCATCTACTGGGAACTAGCCACAAGCCTGCTTGTCACATTTGATAGCAGTTTGAAATTAGTGGTGAATTGGATTTGGAATTAAGTGGTCATGTGAGTGATCAGACTGCATAAGTAGATCTTTCATCCAAAGCGGTAAATTTTCTGTTGAATTTATGAGATGGGGCTGAGGCAATGCGTCTTGGACCCGGGCATCACTGCTTGATGGAATGCTCATTTCCTATTTGTGTTTCTTTCTATCCTTTTTTTTTGTTTCTGCTGCAGTTTGTCAGTGTCTGCCTATTTTACAGGCTCAGGCTTCTCGAGGCATTTAACAAAAGGTTTAATTTTTTTTTTTTTTTTTTTTTTTTTTTTTTTTTTTTTTTTTTTTTTTTTTTTTTTTTTTTACAGATTCTTTTCTGGGAAGCAATACAATACAGAGGTCATAGAAACCCACTATCTCCTGTAGATAGGATGGGGGAAGGTAGGACCTACATGTCACAACAGAATGAGCCCCCTGGGCAAAGCAAATAGTGATATGGATGCTCTAACAGGGAAAAAAAAGTTTTAGAAGCACAGGCCACCTAAATTGTTCTATATATGTAGAACGTTTTAAAACGTGACATTTGGTGAGTGAATCATTCTGCTGCAGTAGCAGAAAACCTGGGGATCACTGCTTGATACTGACCCACGTTAAAATGTTAGCACAAGTGACGACTGAGATCATGAAAATTCTTCCAGATATGGTCCATGAGCATTGGGCAGCCAGTGCTGGAGTAAAGAGCTTTGTGGGCTTTAAAGAGAAAAAAATGTTTACACTGTGTGTGTGTGTGTGTGTGTGTGTGTGTGTGTGTGTGTGTGTAGCCTAACTAGCATTTCAAGAAATGGAGTGTAATGAATTAATGAATTGGGCCCAGGGACAGCTGTGGTCTGTTGCTGAAAATCCTGGAAACCTGGGATAGGGGAGTCCTGGAAAGCCAGGACTCCAGGTAATAGCAGCTGTACCTGCACACTCTCTACCTATTGCTTTTTCCATTGCTTGGAATGCTAATGGTTGAATCCTGTGTGAAAACTGATGCTAGAGAAAGGATGGAAATTAATAGAGGTCGTGGTCACGTTTGTAACTGATCACATGGCCCTCCTTTATTAAAATGATTATGCGTGAGATCACATTCACGAAATAAAGCTGAGTTGCTTTTGAGGTTCTTTGCTCACTGAGGGGCGAATCCTAGTGAATGCTCTGAGCTACCTTCATTGGGTCTTCTTGTTGTTTCTTTCAGCACCAACACAACATACAACGTGTGTGTGTGTGTGTGTGTGTGTGTGTGTGTGTGTGTGTGTGTAGAAGGAGGAGCCCGAGGCACTTTCTGGAGATGCATGAACCTGTTTCAATCTAGGCTGCAAGCAGATTTTAACCCCTTCGACATGTATAATAACCTCCCTGCTTCCATGTTCATATTAGAAATGTAAGGTCAGAAGTGTTATTCCAAATGCCCTCTCTAACCTTATTATTGGGGAATTTGGGACACAGACAAAATGTCACTGCTGGTCCAGCCTTCACCAAGACCTCTGGCCCTCTACAGGGCCATCCACAGTCCATGATTTCATGACAAAAAAAGTATGGAAGAAAGACCATTGAGGAACCAATCCCTGAGGGGCTCCTCCCACACTGCAGCAATGGCTCTGGTGATGTTATTACTATTATTGCATTTGACATCACTACCAGCATGCAGTATTGTTATTACAACATTTGGGCCACCTCCAGAGCTTTTTAGCTTACATGTACTACTTGGTACATATATAAACATATATAACCTATAAAGTAAGTGGGAACTACTTTTTTCTTTCTGATGAAACAGAAGCCTAAAATACTAAGCCACTTGTCTGAGAGTCACAAATGTAGTGTTCTATGACCATGACTCAAGACACCATGGCCCTCACCATCTAGGGCAATGTCTTGAGGTTCCACCTGGGTTTCCCAGTGCACACTGTTGTTCCTTTCCTGGAGCTGTATCCTAGGTATTTCCTTGGCACTGGAACAAAATGCCCAAGACCTCAAAATTAAGGAAGGAGACACCCTGGCCCCCAGGCAGGGGCATCATCACAAGCTGCACGGCAGTGAATAGCAGAGAGAGAGATGCAGAGAGGAAGGAGGCATATGATATGTTTTCAGGCCATATCCCCAGAGACACAGCTCCTCCCACCAGGCTTTATCGTCGAATATCACATTTAGCTGGGAATCCATCGGTGGACTCATCCACAGGTGAGTATCATCCTCCACAATCCCATCACCTCCCCAAATTTCTTTCTATGAGAAACACAGTCTTTGAGGGACACCTACAGATATAAACCATAACAAGCTGTAACCTGTGCATGGGCAGGAACCACATGGGCTGTGATCACTGTTATGTCTTTAAATCTGTCCCAGTGCCTGGAACATAATACACATTCATTAGTGCTTATCAGACAAGTGCAGGAGGAATGCAGATTTCCGAATACACACCAGAAGACTGCTCGGGGTCGTGGATATGCTGGGTGACGTTACCCTCTTCTTTACCTCTGCAGCCAAATCTCTCACCTTGAAACCTAATATCTGGCCAGGGTTCCTGTTCCTCTTCTGCTGTAGGTGCTGGCTGGTGCCACAGTTTATATACATGGTTTGAGTTATGTCTCTTAAAAGTTTTCTATGCTGGGAGGGTGACCCTACTGGGGCAGGTGGAGAGGTTTGGGGCCTCTAAAAAGTAGGGCCTAGTAGAAGGTGATTAGGTCACTGGGGACAACTCCTAGGGAAGAGAGTAATATAGTTCCGCCAATAGTAAACTGCTATTTCACAAAAAGCAAGCCTGGTCCCTGAACCCTTCAATTTTCCTGTCTTGCTGTGTGATCTCTTCGGCAAGTGATCTGCCATTGTGATGCTAACTGCTATGAGGCCCTCACCAGAGTTTGGACATATACAGCTAGTCCTGAGCTAGGACTCTCCACCCTTCCAAGCCGTGAACTAAATGAACTACTAAATTTTTAAATATATTGCTCAATGTTAGGTATTTCCCTCTAACAACAAAAACTTCTATGCTTATTGGCTATGGCTCACATCTTCACCCTTTCCAGGAAGCCCAACCTTGACTGAAAGATCTGTCTCACCTGGTGATGCCTGAGGGGTAGACATTGACCCTCTGTCTTCATCTTTTATGAACATAGCCAACATCTGTGGTATAGCTTACACTCTGAAGGACGCAGTGAAAGGTTTTCAGGTTAAACATCGAACTCTTAAAAAAAACATGAAATGCTCTGTTGCATCCTAAATAAATCATGTATCAAAGGATCTCAGACTTTGCTTTCAAAAAACATGACCTAGGACACCTTACAATGTAAATACCACTGTACAACTTTTATTCTATTCATAAACACTGTATCTTTTTGGGCTCTTTATTGAAGTGGTTTTTGTTCCCTCTGATCAAAATGTGCTTGAGATATACCAACCCTAGCCTCCATATTTTTATTGGTCAGGAGTAAGCAAAGAGCCTGAAACCCAGAAACTGGATAGTGTTTCTGTGATGCATTGAGGATGTGGTTTCCCTGGTGTTGGATGAAGAGCAACACCTCCAAATGTGTCCACTAACAAGCTACAAGTTTAGCCTTTCTCCAAGCTTATTGTTGTGCCCACCAGCTCAGAGAGGTGTGATTTTCTCAGAGGAAGACTTGGAAGAGCCTATGAAAGAGGGATTCTGCTGCAGCTGTCACCTTTGTTCTAAATGATAATATTGCATTAGCATGCTTGGATCCTGTCCAAAGTCAGCAAGAACTTATAGGACTTTGAGGGAGTTAATGGATTCTTTGGCTGGACTAGTAAGTATGGTATGCTCAGAACAAAATAAGAGAAAGTTCCATTTTGCTTGATGCCAGCCAGATACTAGATGGGGTGTTGTGGTCAGCTTGGGGGTATCAGTTAAGATGTTTGGCGATGTAGATAGGGAAAGGCCAGGGGAGAAAAGTCAATGCTATCATGTTGTCTGAAGGACTGGGAATTCTGAGTCTGAAAAGAAGAGAGATGAGGACTGACCTAAAGTAATCTTCATCATTCAGAAAGGCCACATGTGCTTGCAGAGGAAAAATTAGCCATAGGTGAAAGCTACACCAAAGACTTACATTTCAACATAGAAAGGGTTTTCTCATATACAGTCACACACTCCAGGGCTGTCCTATTGGATTTTTCATCACAGAATTGTTCAAATTGAGGCCTCACTTTCATTTCTGTGTGCTGTGGAGCCATGTGGGTTGTGTATGGGTCTGTATGACATGAACTTGGGCTTATACTCAAATCTGAAAGTATCAAAGATTATCTCAATTAGATTGGGATAGAGAGACATACCTAGTAGAGGAGATTCAGTTATATTTTTAAATGTGCTATTTTTGGGAAGAATATACACAACCAGTTGAAAGGTTCAACCTATCTGGGTACAATAGTATACAATTGCAAGCCAAGCACTCTGGGAGGCTGAGGTAAGAGGATTATAACTTCAAGCCCAATCAAGATGTGAGCTCACTCTGAGGGCTCAAGGTAGATTTTCATGGGTGCAAGAATGGACGTGCTGAAGACAACAGGGAAACAGGGCAACAGACAGCATAGAACAGAGCAGAGCACAAGAACCACCTACACCTTAATTCCTATATGGGTGGCTACCACTTATTTACATTCTTATGTGCTGGCCTCATTGGTGCATGTGTAGTTGTCTGTTTTCAAGTTATGGCCATATCAGTATACCCTATTGCACGCCTGCACTCTCAAAGGAATCATGTCCTCAGAGGCATCTGAAAGCGTCTTTACATGCCCCAAGCTTTGACTTAGTTTGAGCTTAATTTCCATATTCCACCCTGTCAAAAGTTGGGGGACAGTCATCTCTTGTGAGTACCCATAAAACTGACTCCTTCACTCAAATATCACAACAATACAGGGAACAACAGAACATGACCCACCTCACTGCCACCACAGTGTAGTTTATTTATTTAGCATCAGATGCATCTCAAGGATTCCTACCACAGGGGAAAGGGATGATGTTGCAGAGCCTGTAGGGTACACACCTCTGCATACATCTGTTGCAAAGTTTCCTATACCTGCATCTGGTGATCAGGGAAATAAATACAGCATTCTACATGTAAGAGGGCACCAGTGCCTCTGTCTGTTATAGTCAACAAAGCAAGAGTCATGCAGTTTTGCAAAACCACCCTTTTCATTTGTGAAGTCTAGTCCATTAGCGACACGAAAGATTGATGTGTAATATTCAAGACCTGGGTCATGTGGTTAGCAGAGGCTTCAACCTGGAGGTCTAGGTCTATGATACCTGCACCTGGCTGCATCAAAGCTATTGGATAAAACCACCAGGCTGCACGTTTAAAATGGTTCCACCTGCAAGAGGAGGGGCTTAGGCACTACAACATGATACACCACAGGGTTAATGTCCTGGTCATACTCTTTTAAGTCTCACCATAGCTTGGCACCCCACAAAAGATGGTGCCTTGTATGCCAGTCCTGAGTTGACCAACTGCGCAAGCAAAGTGCCAGCCCCCATTCACCTGTATGGGGCCTTCTTCATGCGTCATAAGTAGCCTTACTGGCGACATCTCTGCCCATTGGCTTGACCTTCCTGTTCCAATTTCAAACAAGAGTACTTCTACCCTGGGCTGGAGAGCAGCCACTCTCCATTGCTGGCCTGTGCTATGGCCAGAACCATCAGTATGCCAGGTGTCAGCCAGAGGTTCCTGTTTCTCTTTTGCATGCAGACTGGGGGTCAAGTCCTGTAGTCCATCCTCCTGGGCAGATTCCCAGGCTGTGTATCATGGGTTCCAAAACTGCTGCCACTGCCTAGCTGAGAAAGAGGCCCACTGTTGGAGGTACATCTCCCAATACAGTGGGAGGACCATGCAACTCCACCTCTGGGATGGCCTGTCCACACCCATACCCGGCGTTCTATTGGCTGTATTGTTAAGAGAATAAGAAAAAGTGACCAAACAGACAAACAACAACAACAACAACAAAACAAAGAGCCATGACATACAGATCAGAAATTCACTAAACAAATTAGTAGAAAACAATGCATATTGTCTTCAAATGAGTTCAGATTGCCAGATACACATATGCAAAATTGGTCAGTAAAGTTATACAAAATTAAAAAGAAGAGAAAAAATAAGCATTAACTGCTCCTTGAAATAGACCAGCGTTAATTAGTGGTACAATTATGCAAGCTATCCTGTGTATATCCTTATATATTTCTTTTTCCCTTCATTCTTTCTTTGCTTCCCCCTTCCCCTGATATCAGTCGTGCCTCCCCTTTGCACAGACTTTTTCCCTTTCGCAGTATCTGTTAGACCTTTCCGAATCTTACACTAGCAAGACAGTATGATGTTTGCACCTGTGAGTCTGATTTATTTCACTTATAGCTACGGTCACTAGTTGTATCTGTTGACTTATAAAAGCCTTGAGTGTGTCTTTTTTACATCTGAATAATACTCCAATGTGTGAAAATATCATATCTTTTAACCTGTTCTTCAGCTGATGGACATTTGCTTCCAAGATTTAGCTATGACATATTGCACTGCTACAAATATGGGTGCACAGATATTACTCTAGTATGATGTTTTCAGTTCTTCTGAAAAAGTACTCAGGAGAGGAAGAGCTGGGTTCTCTAATCATAGTTTTGTGAGGAAGCTCCACACTGATTTACACAGTGGTTGCACTGGTCTACTCTCCCAACAGTGGGGAAGGGTTTGTTTTTCCCACAATCCATTCCGTATTTTTTGTTGATTGAATTTTTGATGATAGCCATTCTTTCTGAGGTGAGATGAAATCTCAGTGTTGTCTTAATTTACATTTCTCAAACGACTAATGATGTTGAACATTTTTGCATATTTTTATTATCATTTGTATTTCTTCATCTCAAAAGTGTATGTTTATCACATATACTAGTTTTTTTCAGGGTTGTCTGAAACTCATGACCTCACACTTACCAGGCAGGCACTTATGCCAGTAAGCTATCTCCCTGGCCCCAGATGCCCAGTTTTAATTGGGTCTATTGGCTATTTTGTCTGCACATCCACTGCCTTTTGTCCTATGATGCTTCTTCATGGATTCAGAGCAGCACACACTGTTGCCAACCATTTTTCAATCCAGGAATATTGAGTCTTGGATCCCTTCCATAACTGTGAACAAAACCAAGCAGGATGCTTCTGCTTCTTTTGTTTTTGCCATAGGCCCCAGCCAAACCTATTGCCATCCACACTGGCATGATAAGTGGCAGGGTAGGTTCAATAATTCACAGGACCTGCACCTGTGCAACGGTTGCTCTTTGGGTCTTCGAAGGTGGCTTTTGTTGCATCTGTCCATGTAACTCTCTTCCAGATCTTCCCGTATAAAGGGTGCAGCAATGCAGGTAGGTATGATATGAATAGCTACCAGAACTCTAGCAAGCCCACGTACACCTGTAACTGGCCTACTGCCCTGGGTTTGGGGTATGCTTGGATCTTATTAATAACAGCATTGGTAATTACTTTCGTCTTACCCAACCAGATAACACCAAAGAATTTGACAGTGGGGCCAGGTTTCTGGTTCTTCTCTTTGTCCATGGCCCATCTCCAGGCCAGCAAAGCTTCCTACAAGGCTATGAATAGCAGCTTCCAAGTCTACAAACCAGTCTTAAATTAACCTCATATCATTGGTATAATGAAATAGTGACACAGTGTGGCTTGATCCAGGTGGCCAAGTCTGGGCCACCAAGCTATGACACAAAGTTGAGCTATGCAGATAGCCCTGTGACAACATGCGGAATGTCAATTCCCTACTCTCCGGCCAAGACAAATTGACCTTGACTCTCAGGTGTAATAGCAATGGAGAAGAAGGCATTAGCCAGCTCCACAACATAATGGTATCAACCCAGCATCAGAGTAAGATGATCCACCAAGTCTGCAGTGTTAAATACTATCACATGCAGCAGAAGGGTCACTTTATTCAGTTCCCAGTAACCCGCAGTAATTCTGCACATCCTCGCTGGCTTCTACATGGGCTGTGCCAGGGAGTTAAAAGTGGTAATTGCAGAGACGATCACCCCCCACTCCTCCAATTTCAAAATAGCTTGTGCTCTCTCCTTATGGCCTCCAGGTAGCTGGCATTGCTTCACGCACACAACTGGCATAGCCTGTGGAAGAGGGGTGTGGAATGGATGCCCTCAGGCTATGGTTTTGGCATGTGAATTCACAATCAGAATTCTTATTGTATGTTCTGCAGCTGAACACCCTCAGTGTATCCACCCCAGCTTATACTCAGCAACTGGAGAAATATACAGATCATATGAGCATGGGGTCAGCACCGACTACCCAAATTTACCTGGTCCTTCCAGACCATCATGTAGTGACTTCCATACCTGTCTATGTGTGCAGTGGGTCCTGAAAAGTGGTCTGGGTTTCCATATATTAGCATTGACTCAGTTCCAGTTTCCATGAATGCTAATACATGTTGCACATTTTTGTGATACCAGTAAGTAGTCAAATTATGAAGAATGTCCAAGACCCAAATACCTTGGACTGCCTGCAAATTGGAGTACAAGAAGGCCAGTGTCATGTCTTCCTGCTTCAGCTGGACTGTATTGATGTCCTGGCCCTCACATATGGTCCAGTATTGTTGTTCAGGCTGTAACCTACACCACAGAGTTAGTATCACACCCAAAGGCTGCCTGACTTCTCTGTGGCTAGGCCAGCAGCTAGAAAGTCCACCCAGACCTGGTGCTGATCAACCTTCAGTGGACAGTACAATTTTTACAGGTCTCGCCTTGCCTTGACCCTTTCCTTCCATGCCTCTCAGCCTGGCCAAGTCATCTACAGCATTGTGAACTGGGAAGTCTGTAAGGGTAGCCAGAAGGGCTGCCACTGACCCAAAGGTTGGGCAACTGGCTGGCCCTTCAGGATCATGACCTTTGTGGGCGCCATTAGCAGTTCCTTACCTTGGCTGAGGTCCTGTGCTAAACATCATTTGCCCCATGCCCATTTCATATAGCACAGTTATCAAGTCTCGACAGGCTGTGCATTGTGTGACTTGCTCTGGTAGGTCACCTGGGTGTTTCCAAATCAAGCAAGCTGCTTCTGACATCAACCAATTTATCGCAGCTTGATTACTTGCGTTTGGGGCTGTCGACATCCTGCAGAATCCATCTCCTAAGGGGGGAGGCCTCTTGCTCTACTAGCTATTTGGGACATCTTCTTTGGGCTTAACCATGTGTTAGGCCCACTATCCCATAGCCTTAACAGTAGTAGGGATACTGCTTCAGCCATCTTTTACATAAATTGTTTTGCCAACTACCATGGCTCCATGGCTGCATAGGCTGTGTATGCTGTGTGCTGGACACAGGTAGGTGGCCTTCCCAGTCCTCCTCCCTAGGCTAAGCGTTGCTCTGTCTCCACCTTATGTTCAATAGCTGGCCTAGTGTGCAAAACCAGGGGATTCTCCCAGGGCTTTTCTTAAGTAAGCCTGTGGAAACACTCCTGGAGGAGGCAGTGCTTTGCATGCCTTACAGCACGAGCTCCGCACAGCCAGCCACTGTTCAAGGTTTTCCTCTATATGCCCAGATGGTCTACTTGCCAAACAGGCCACCTACCTCTTGATTTACATGGCAGAAGAGAGTGAAGAATACTCAGGTCCCCTGCCTTGCTGTTTCAGGGTGTGTGTGTGTGGGGGGGGGGACTTGTCTATTGCTCCCAAGGCTTGTAAGATATTCCCCGTGCTCCAAATAAACTATTTCCCAGTCCCCAAGGCCTTTCAATCTGTCAAGAAGGTGGCTACACATAGCCACGACAAGGTCAAGGATTACTTAGCCATTCTCTGGGGCTGTCCCTTGCCTTTAGGTGCTGTTTTCTTAGCCACCAAGGGGATACTGCTCATCAGCCCACTCAGGGGGCCCAAGGGAGATTTTATGAGTGAAGGCAGTCCCCAGGTGATGGGTGCAAAGCATCAGTGACAGCAGGCAGCATGGGATGGAGCAGAGCACAAGAGCCACCTGTGTTTTATTGTATAATTTTTGAGAGAATAAAAATAATTTTAAAAATACCATTAAAAACATTAAAAGATTTCACTGAACAAAATAATAGGAATTCAACAAAGGTTCTTATATTGCATGTTGTTGTCTTCAAAACAGTTGTTCAGATTACCCGAGGTCATTATCATTTATCTACATTCTTACATGCTGGCCTCATCATTGCATGTGGAGTTTTCATTGCTGAGTCATGATTGTATACTAGTGCCTGTATTCACAGTGTGCTCCTGTCCTCAGGTTGACCGGAAGCATTTTACATGCCCCGAATTTTGACTCCGTGTGAGTGGTTCCTCACAGAAGACTACTTAACGACTTAACTAGCTTATCTCAAAATACAAAATGAAAAAGGGCTGGGGACATAAGTCAGCTTAAAGCCACGACCGCACAAAAGAGACCCAATATATGCGGCCTTCAGCCTTCTGACCCAATATATGCGGCCTTCACCAGTAATTTTGTCATTTCTAGGACAGCTGACCACATATTTATAACCTTTCGATATTCTCATCTTTCTTCTTGAGGACTAGGCTGTGGTTCTGGGTGCTTTGAGGCAGACCATTTTGAGAAACACCAACGGTAAAATCTGGAGATGACTCCGCCGCTTGTCAGTCTTCTGACATTGGGTTAGAATTCTAAGCCAGGAGACTCTGCCTTATCCTGGGCCATGCACTGATCCACAGCCCATTAGTGGTCTGTGGGTGAGCAAGCACAGGTCCACTCATATTTCCGGCTGCTTCCTTGAGTGGATGATTCCTGAGTGGGGCGCTATGGAGAGAAAGAGAAGGTGTTTCAGACCGAACTTGGGGTGGGCTGGAATTCAGGCACTGCGGCAAGTATAGCAGTGAATCTAGGTGAGTGAGTCTGAGCTGCGTGGTTCAGAGAAGAGAGGGAAAGGTGCTAGGATGGAGACTTATGAGCTAAATGTAATTAACAGTACCAGATTTTCAAGTGTCATGAACAGAATGAGGGTTGAAATGAGGCAGTGAGCTAGGTAACTAGAAGGTCATTGTTGCTTTGCAAACAGAGAAGGACAATTTGGTTGCAACCCCACTCAGACAGCAGAGTCAAAAGTTAAGGGAATTTTGATTCAGCAAATCAGAAGCAAAGGCAGCTAGCTGTCTCTAGAATATCTAGAACAAGGAAATCAGACAACAACTGTGAAAGGCTCTCTTTGACTTTTCACTCTGTTTCTCTCTTCTTGAGGGCTATTCTTTTGTGGAATGGCACTTTATGCCCAGGGAAGGAAAGGACATTATTCTGTGAGATTCCCCTAAAAACCTCTCCTGTCTTACTTTCTACCCTATCTCTTATTCATTCACCGCTGTCAAACTTATTACAGTAAAAGACCCATTGGAAAGAAAAAAAAAAAATCACTGTTGTCATACAACACAACAATTTAGCTTAGGGAGTTGCCTTTCTCTCAATAAACATAACATTTTCAATGTTACTTAAGTGACAAGTGCTAGAGGAGGAATAGCTTTCCTGAAAGGAGAAATGCTTTAGCTCCATGACTATGGCTGTCTAGAGAGGACAGTGCAGAGGGCACAACCGAGTTAAAGTCCTCCGGAGAAAACTGACAGGTGCTGCTGCTCCAGGAGGCCATTCTGGGGCGAGCAAGCGTGGAAGAGTGGAGGAAGGATAATGGTGGAGAAACTGAGACTTTAAAAGACGTTGTGGCAGGCATCACAGAGCTGGAATGGGGACAAGGTCAGGAGGAAGAATGACAGCCAAAGGGGGCCTAATCACCTAGGGGGCGGAAACAGATAATTGGCTGTGGAAATAGGAGAGTTTTAAATCAAAGCAAGAGCTTGGTATTTTCAACCAAGCTATTTTCCTTAACCTTGTTGCCCCTTTCAGCTCTTCTATTCTTCCTCTTGATCTCTCTTTCTATGACAAAAAGACAAACCAAGTGACAGAGGAGAAGCCTTGAAAAGGGCACGTGCTGCAGGCTACTCGACATGTCCTTTCTGAGCTTTCTCTCCCAGTGCTCCCCACTTGCACCTTGCCTCTCACCCTCTGCCTCTCCCCAGGAGAAGGTCTTAGTGTTCAGGCATTTGCCTCCTGATATGAACCTGGCCGCTCTGCATGGAAACACCCATCCTGTTATTTATCAACCGCAAAGCTACTATAGCCATGGGGGGTGTAGAAAGGGAACCGACACTTTTATCAAAGGCAAAAGGCACTTCTATTTTTTGCTTGCTTTTCCTGTAGGAGAGTGGCAGAGTCAGGGGATGCTCTGCTTTCTTTGGGGGAAACTGCCATGCTCTGTGATGATATCGGTTTATCCCCCTTCTTTTTCATGACTCTTAGCTCCCAAGACATGGAAACAGTGATAGACAAGAGATCTGGGGGCTTACTAGCCAGTTAGGCCCAGTTTTCGCAGCCTCTTTGAAAGTCTAGAAGCCAGGCAGATTTATAAAAGCAAATTCAGATTTTTCATGGTAAGATTTTTTGAGTGTCTTCTCCAGGGAAATGACTGTCATTGTAAGAAATGACAAACCGAGAGAATGGAATGGAAAAGAATAGACGCTAACTGGAGGTGATTCCTGTGGAAGGCATCGTCGCTGTGAGTGAAGGGTACAGTGATGCAGTAGCCTCTGGCTGTTCTGTGTCGCTCATTGCAAAACCCGAGAAATAGTCATGGGACTCTGTTGGCTTACCTCTGTGGCCCTGAAAGATGGTCTGTGGCCCACTTAATGACTGGCATGTGCTTGGTTCTGTTGTATCTACTAGAGCTGCTGCTGAGAATGGCCTCACATGAGACTCAGATGGCCAAATACAGTGGGCATGTAAAGAACTATAGTATATTTGTAAGCCAAGTATATTGGTGCACATCTGTGAGGATGAACTGGGGGAGATTTGAAATCTTCATCTCAGCAAGATTTTATCTCAAAATAAGAAACAAAAAAGAGGTGGGGAGATATAGCACAGTGCAAAGGCTCTACTGTCAACTGCCATATTCCTTACCTGGAGAGAGAGAGAGAGAGACAGACAGAGAGAGACAGAGAGACAGAGAGAGACACAGACATAGAGACAGAGAGAGACACAGACAGAGAGACAGAGAGAGAGATACACACACACACACACACACAGAGAGAGAGAGAGAGAGAGAGAGAGACTAAAGTATCATAGCATTTTAAAATAGAAATGATGTACAACTTTGAGTTTTGGGAAAAATACTTGTGGCACTCTGTCTCTGACTGCGATGATTTCTGCTAATTTTCTACCATCCAGTGATGAATCTGATGCTTTTATGTCTAGTGCTTGTCTCACTTCCTGGCTTTCTAAACATCTCTATGGACTCAGGTATCTTTAGAGAGGATGAGCCTGAGCTCTACGAGCTGTTCCTTACCATAAGAGACTGATTTTCTGAGAGCAGACAGGGAACATCTGTGTGCTGGACGAGTCCATTTGAGTAGTGCTGCACCTTCTCACCATGCTTTCTGGGGTCCTGTTGGTGGCCTCCATGGAAACACTGGTCCTACACCAGCTCTTTCTCCTTGGAGGCTCCATGTTTCATGGAAAATCGAAGCCCATCCCTGTAATGCATTTCCTGGACACCAAATCACAGCTGCTTGCAGGTCAGACCTCACCAAATCCCTCACAATAATAATTCCTCATCTTGTCCTTGCACAGTCTCTGCCTACTGTGTCCTAAGAAAGTGGCATTGAGATTAGAATGTGAAATATTTGAAGTTCTAGACCTTCTCCATTCTGCCGTATCAACTCATGCAACTGGATAACCACGGGAACCACCAGAGAACTAATGTATCAGCTGTAATGTGTCTACAACTCACTTCAGACTCTGTTGGAATCCATACAAAAAATGTACAGGAAGACATACAAGACATGGGAAATACGTCCTGATTTCATCTTCAACAGAAAACTTTCTCTTTGTACCAAGCCATATGTTTCTCTCTATTCTGTGAACTCCCGGAGCTCTATATTTGGGGCTGTCTTTAGGCAGATAGTGGGCATTGCTTTAACTTTGAGTTCTACAGGTATTCTCAGCCAACTGTAATATCCATGGATCTTACCTTGTGGATGTGTATGTCTCTACACATACACACGCACATATTCACTATATCTTTACATCTGTATCTGAAGCTCTATCTATATCTACCTTTAAATTTGTATGTCTATAGGTAATCTACCTGTCTTTCATGATTATGTAGACCTTGCTGCCTTCTTTAACACTCATCAGGCAGTGGTTTCTATTGAAAGAGCTGAATGTTATTTAACTCTTATTCAGGTTTGTGTCCACAGACTTCTCATTACCACCTGCATCCTATAGCACAAAGACTTCCCTTGACACCTGGGAAGAGGAGAGGCTGGTTGCATCTCTATATGAAGTGCTCCACCTGCACACAAATCTTCCAATACTAAGGAGGATTACAGATGCTCCAAATGAGTTTAATTAGCTCCATTCTGTGTGTAACGGCAGCTTCTTTTCAAGGCTGAGGAAAGCGCTCACTCTCCAGGTGTGAACAACAGGCTACCTGTTGCCCTCTTGGGTAGTTTGTGAAATGCCTTGCCTCTCTGCACAGTTCCTGCATTGTCCTATCCTGAAGCTGCAGTTCCTGCTCCTCTGTATTTCATGTGGGAACTACTAGGCCTAAGGAGCCTTTAAGAGAAAGAACTGAGAAGTTTAGACCTCATTCACCATTTTGCCATCACCTTTACCAAGAGAAGGGTCAGAACCACGTGGCAGTAGACAATGAGTTTTCAACAGAACTATTATTTGTTTTCCTTTTTAATCAACAAAAGTGAGCAGAGACCCATGCATGCTAGTCAGAAACACCATAGGGAAATTGGACACACACACTTTTTCAGCTTCTGTCTGGGAAAATCAGATTTTTTTTTTCCTTTTGTGCTGGGACTTGAACTCATAATTTCATGCTTGCCAGGCAGGCACTGTGCTGCTGAACTTTATTCCCTGTCTGATATTTATATTCAGTAAGAATCAGCATGACTGTTTTTGCAGTCATGGAGCTCAGGTTATCCTCACCAGTGCAGACCCTGGCGTGATTACCTGCAAACAGACAGCAGCCCAAACGTGAGCATGCCATGCCTTCCCGTTCTTGTGTCCATTATTTAACAGCCTGCATCCACTGATTGGAAGGATCAACCATAGAGCTTCTCTGGAGGCTGAATTCTTCCCTGATTAAGTTTTACGGAGCAGTCTATATACCAGGAAGGCCCTTTTCCACCCAGATTACTTTGGGTTAGGGAGTCTTGCCTTAATTATAATTAGTGTCAAATGTATTTTTAGTTACTTCTACATTTTCTGTTATTCTTTTCATCATGAGTATTTTTATACAGTCTGTGAAAAGTATCAATGAATTTTTAAAAAACCCTCTTGATTCCCATTGGAATTGCTTCATCACTGTGCCACATGATAGAGAAAACATCATTTATCATTATGCTTCTTGCATAAGCTCCTACATGTATTTGTAAGACTATTTTTATATGTCTCTGTGATAACTACCCTAGATTGTCCATTTGATTAGCTTGAGAGTCATCTAGAAGGTTCGTATGGTTTTAGATCCTTCTACATGGGGTGTGGAGGTGAGACCTGGGGCCTGAATATGATCCCAGACACCTCCCTTTGGAAGGGCTGCTCAGCTCTGCTCCACAGATATAATAAAGTGAGCAGCTTCACTCTACTAAACTCTCCTGCCACAGTGGTTATTTCAAAATGAAATGACTACGGACTGAGCCTTTTGAAACACTAAGCTGAATGAACCTTTTTCTCCTTTACTAGGGGTTTAGGTATTTTTTCCAGCAATTGAAAAACTAACTAGTGCAGTTTCTTAAAATAAAGAGGAGATGAGAACCTTAAAGGGCCTGGATATGGGCAGAAGTGTCTCGTGGGAAGAATTTTTTTTTTTTTTGTTATTTCTTAAGGGGTAAAAGCGCTGGGCATGGTGGCGCACACCTGTAATCCCAGCACTTGGGAGGCTGAGGCAGGAGAACTGGTGCGAGTTCAAGACCAGCCTGGGCTACAAAAGTGAGCTCAGGACCAGCCTCAACTGCATAGCGAGACCCTGTCTCAAAAAGCCAAAAAATAAAATAAAATAAAATAAAATAAAATAAAATAAAATAAAATAAAATAAAGGAGTAAAAGCAAGAGCAAAAAGAATGGAGGTGATGTACTAAGTGTTGTGAGCACGCCCGTAACTCTGAGTAGTGTCATGACATAACCGTTGTAATGCTGTTGCTTGTGAAGACCGGCAAAAACTCTAGATTCTGAAGCTCAGTTGATATAGGACTTATTAGAGTTCTCACAAATACAGGAAGCTGGGAAACACAGGAAGAGTGAAGTAATAGTTCACATAGCTCTAGATTGTCAGAGGCTATGGAAATAATATGTAGGAAAAAATTACTGATGTCTGTATTATGACAATAGTATTATACTAAATTCTTTAGAAATACAGCTTAAAACATTACACATGCATGATTTATTCACTTGCATATTTTCTCTGACTCTATTTATACATCATCTACTCTATGCTCAGCACTAAGATGGCTTCTCTGATGTAGACTCTCCAAGGCAGCTTATGCCTCAAGAAGCGCAGTGTTGGGCTGGAGAGATAGTTCAGAGGACTAAGCACCTGCTTAAGGAAGTGCAGGAACTGGGAACCAATCCCCAACACCACATTCCATGCCCGCCCCACTGCAGGCAAGCTTGGCCAGCCATAAAAACTTGGTAGTGCACACCTGTAATTCTGGTACTGGGGAGGTTGAATACCGGAGGATCACTATGAGTCCAAGCTGTGTAGTGAGACCCTGTACCAAATACATTGTTAAGAAAAGAAAGACAAGAAAAAGAAACTATGTCTCATGAAAGAGGTAAGCTCATGGGAAATTTTAGGAATGGAAAAGTTGAATCTAGCAGATTTTTATTTTAATACAGTGAACTGCTCTTTCATCTTATGTAATTTAGATTGTGTACTGTGCTGATCAAACTATCTCTTTGAATTGACAACCTTTTTTTCCTATTCTCATGAATGAAATATTTACCCCAGGCTGATCTTAAACTTACAGCAATCCTCCTGCCTCAGCCTGCCAAGAGCTAGAATTATCGATGTGCATCTCCATGCCCCTAGCGGCCATCTGTGTCACTGTATGTCTTATCTGCACAGGACAAGATACAGAGTGGAGGAAGCAATGCCTTTTGTCAGGAAATCACTAGAGAGGAACGAAAGGCTTCAGGAGAACAGTGGGGGCCAACTTCAGTCTCCCCTCATCATTCCATGTTCTCACCTTTACTGGTCACGTACTATTCTACACACGCAAGATACAGATTTGTTAAAATTTGTCTTCTCTAAACAGGCTCAGTCTAAAGAAAACCTTTCAATTAGGAATCTGAGAGTCCTGAAACAGAAACCAATATGGACCAGGTTGAGAAAAGAGGAACTTGGTTAAAGTTTCAATAACCAAGATAAAGGCAGCTATGTTTTAGACCTCAAGGACCTGGGCGCTGAGTTCAAATGCTGATTGCTTGTAGCAAAGTGGTGTGTGCAGGTCCCAGCCCCTTGCCTAGGTGCCTCCTGTGGGGATCCAGCCCAACGTGATCTTTCTCACCCAGGGAGCGCTTGGAGGGACCTAGTCCTACTAGTTGGTTGCCCTGACCCACAGGCAAATGAAGATGAAAGGCAAACAGATATAGAGTTGTTTTCACCTGTGGTCAGCCAGAGAGCTCTTACTTCTAGTGGGCAGAAGAGCCTTAAGCCTCTGGAGCATCCTGCTTTTATTCTTTCAAATACAGGTACAAGCAGTTGAAGTAACACAAGATTCATCTGCTTTTCGATATCCATTAGTATATAGTCAGGCAAACAACTGAACCTCAGCTGTATTGCCTTCCCCTAGAATAGCAACCTGCCATCATGCCTGCTGCAGATTTTCCCCTTTGCGTTCGCAGAGGAGGCCAATTAGGCCTCAGCGCTCCTCTGGACTCCCACAGACTACAGCCTCTTTGGCTGTTCACATGCCTTATTCTTGGCACCCTTGTACTTTTTAGCTTTTCTTCCACCTAGGGACTGAATAGTTTTCTTGGGTTCAAGGTTGAAAAGTCTCCAGGAGGACCAATGATTGGCTTGGTTTGGCTTGGGCAAAGATGGGGTGCAGTAAGGTAATACACGAGAGTCTCTGAAGACCATTATGGGTGAACAGGGAAAGGAACAAGTCTTCCTGACTTATAGTCCTGGGTAAAGAAAGTAGGAGAGTATCTGGAGAGACAATAAACACGTAAGACAGCCCACATGCATGAACACACACATGCACACATACACACACACACACACACACACACACACACACACACACACCACTTCCTTCCGTATAGTTGAGTGCCAACTATAATCCATTCAGGTTAGCACTTGGCATATGAAAGTAAAACACAGTTTCTTCTGGGAGCCCATCATAAACCTGCATTACTATGCAGGTTTAAAAATTTAAAAATGACCCGAATAAGGTCCTCTCTGAGAATTTAACCCAGCCTAGGTAGTGGACTCTTAGATAGGAGGAGAGGGAAAGAATGATGTCCTAGGTGGAGAGAGAAGTTGGGGGCAGCTGTCCATGAGAGGGAAAGCTGGGAGAAATGAAGGATGCTGGGAAATCTGGGAGAAGTGAAGGATGCTGGGAAAGCTGAGGGCATATAGGTTTGGACATATCCACAGAACCAAGCCTACAGGAGTCACATAGCTCAAGGTTAAGAGGCTATTTTTTTATACCATGGGCAAATGGAAAAACATTTAAGACTTCCAAGAAGGAAATAATATCATGTGATTTGGGGTTTAGGGGAATCATATAGGCTGGGGCAGGGATAGAGAATACATTTGTGAAAAGAAAGTTCAGGGGAAAAAAGTGAGGAGAAATAGCAGTTCTCTAGGCAGCCGTCAGGGGACAGCGGAGACAAGTGAAAAACTTTACAGATAAATGTTTGGGGCGCTGGTGGCAAATATATGGCTCACTTGCCATGGCAAGATCTTTGTATTATTGAAAGCTCTAAAAGGTTCATCATCACTGCTTTAGGGCATGGATTGAGTTTAGATTTCCCCAGCACAGAAGTAAAACCTAGATAAAAGCCACAGCAATTACTTTGGCATATTTCACGACCATATTTACAGCTTACAGGTTACCTGGAGATCCTACTATTTTTTTTTATAGAATACTATGAACTTTAAAATATTAAAATTGAATTTCCAGTAAGTAAACACATATTATTCTTGGTCTTGCAATAGACTCTAGTATTGGCTATATGCCAAAGTAGTTTTTTTTTTTTTTTTTTTTTTAATTGATGGGAGGAAAATTAAAAGCTGAGAACATCTGGTTTATTAACTCAATGTTTTGCCCGTGAGATTTGAGAAAAGGTCACAGTTTCGAATTTTGGTGGCAGAAAGCCTGTCTCCTTGCTCAAAGCAAGCCATTGGTCAATACAGGGAAGGTCTGAGAGTTACTGGATGAATTAAGAAGAGAAGCAGAGTCCCTGAAAATAAGACTGGAAAAAATAATTTAAGGGCAGAATAAATGGTGCAGCATTCCTTGGAGTGTTTTGCCATTTCCATTTTCACTTGTATTTTTATTTATGTAACACTTTTTTCCCCTTTAAATGTATTCATCTTTTTAAACGCAAATTCATTTGTAAAGGAAATTTCACACCGTTAGAAAGGAAGACCATTTTCACTTGCCAGAAATAGATAAGGAGAATGGAAACAAAATAATGTTATTCAATTCCAACTGAAATATGATTGCTGGGGAAGACAGGATGCCTGAGGTCTGACCGAGTACCTTTCAAACCAGAGTCTCTGGGAGATTACAGGAAGGCTTCTTTTTAAGCACGTAGCTTGCCCGCCTTCCTTAGGCTCCTTTGCTTGTGTCTGCATACCAGCCTATGGAAGGAGACAGAAGTGGTAAGCTCCCCCAAGGGCAGATACAGTGATTTTCCTTCACATTGCCGCTCCTCTCATCTGTGCACTGAATGAAGAGGAACCAGAAAAAAAAAAAAAAAAAAAAAAAGAAATTTTAGTTAATGTCCAAATGGCAGGAACCGGGGTCTTTGGTTCCTTGTGGAAGGCTGCCCGTGCATCACACTCACTGAGTGAAAAATAAGTTCCTATCATGTAAAGCCACTGAGGTTTGGGGCCAGTAATTGTCTTCTGCACAGCAGTTAGCCTTCCGCCACTGGAGTACTTCTAAAGGCATGCCTTCCCAAACTGAAACTTTCTCTTTTGGTTTTCTTTAATAAAAAGAAAAAAGGGGGCAAAATGAATCTGAAAGTTCTAAAAATATTTGGCTCTACAGTTGAGCATGAAAGTTTAATACCAGATCTATTAGTTTCTTAACTCAAATCTTTAATCTCACTCTCTGGGGGATATCAGAGCAGGGAGTGTTATGGCAGGTGTCAGGATGGAGACTTCATTTGGCCTAATGACTCATCACCGTGCTCCATCTTTAGTTTTTGACCTGCTACCTCAAATATGTCAAAAACCCTTGTGTATGTTCATCCGTGATTCATGGCTAATTAGCACAGCAGCAATGGGTTTGCCTTTAGTTCAGGTTGGAGTAGAGAAAGCATGCCCAGATCTATGAGGGTAAGACACGCGAAACAAACACAGCAAACACATGGGCTCCCACTTCAGCTCTGGTCCCGTTTCATGATATTAAAACTTTCAGGGTGGATGGGTCAGCTTTGCACGATGCTAAGCAGGGCCAGCCACACAGATCCCAGGCTTGAAAGCAACATTTCTGCGACAGCGAGAAAAGTGGGTGGAAAGGGGGCAGAGGCTGGAGCGTGGATTTGGAGCAGAGACACTTTGCATAATGATTTCTCTTCTGTTATTGAGAAGTAAGCCCAAATTAAGTGATAAAAATGAGTGACTTGTCTTTGTCGCGTTAGAGAGGAGCTGGTTTAATTTGAACACCTCCCTCACGTTTCAGCTATACCCTTCCATCACAAGTGAAGATGCTGCAGTCTGTGGATCATGGAAGAGGTGTCGGAGATCAATTAGAACTACATTAGGGCGGCACACTGCTAATAAACGCTTCTTCAAACTGCATTTAATTAGCATTTTCTTAGGAGGTCTCTCTTCTCTCCTGAACATCCTGCGCTTGCCCTGCTGCCCCCACCCCTGCGACTGTGCCTTTGGCTGCGTGGGAGGCTGGCGTCCAGCTTCTTTTCCACTTTATTCCTTTTATAGATCCAACCACAATGGAAGAAGCATAATAATTAACATGTCATTGCGGAGACTGAGTCCTTTACTGTCTCACACCCGATTCCTTTTTATATCCAGGGCAGGAACTTGTCCTGACTGCAGGCCACACTTTGAGGACGGACAAAGTTCTAGCCACCTCCTCCAGGAAACCCAGAGGTGTCTAATCGGAATTCTTTCATTGAAGTTCCTATAATAGTTGCAGGATAGTATAAACCATGTTGCTCTCTCTTATTTACTTATTTATTAATTGTCCTATGAGTTGAACCCAGGGCCTTCACACTGAACTACATCCCCAGTACTTTTAAATTTGCTGTCCTTGTTTGGAGACAAGGTCTTTCAGTCATTAAGCAAGACTAGTGAGGCGGGGCTTGAACTTACCACCCTGCCTCAGCTCTGTAGAATAGTGGGATTACAGATTTGTACCACCACGGTCACTGCAAGAATTGTATTCCTAATGTCTGATGTGCACATGCGTGTCATAGAATATAGACTTGGTCTAGGGTGCTGACATGCACCTGCAGTCCAGTTGTTTAGGAGACTAAGGCCTGGGGACTGTCTGATCCAGTAAATTCAAGCCTAGCCTGGGCAAAACAATGAAACTCAGCCTCAAATATCTCTCTATATCTTATCTATACCTATACCTATACCCATACCTATACCCATACCGACACCCATACCCATACCCATACCTAGACTCATACCTACACCTACACCTACACCTATACCTATATCTATGTCTACATCTATTTCTATCTCAAAATTGAGTATTTTGTTTTAGTTCAAAGAATGACCACCTGCACAAAAAATGTGTATGCGCCAACCTCCAACAATTTAATCAAGGTCTTTCATGTGTGACATGAAAGGAAACAGTGGTAGAAAATGCAGCTAACACTTCCCTGCATTATACAAAGAAAGCCTCTCCACTGCTTCTGAGAAAGAGGCTTTAGAAATTATAGAGAAAGCATCCTCTTTTGAAAAATGAATTTAAATCACAAGTGGTAAGCAGATATTGAAATTTAGCCATACAACATTTTATTTGAATTTTATAATTTAAATATTTAAAGATGATAAAAAAAAGATTTAAAAAGGGAGATAGCTCAGTGGCATAAGCACCTGGCAGCACAAGGGCATGAGTTCAATCCCTGGTACTGCAAAAAGCAAAACAAAACAAAAGAAAAAAGCCTTAAATATTTAAATATTGTATATGCAAATATAGATTTCTAGCTTTTCTCAGAAATCCATATGGTCTGAGAGAGCTGGGTGCAAACTACCCCTGGCAGCAGTACAGTGGTTTGGAACTGCATCTGCTCCTTCACGTCACAGAGACAGTAGTTGACGTGGACTTTGCCAGGTTCCACTCTGCTCACCGTCCTCCATCTGTGCAGTGCATCTGGACCTGGTGGCTTTGCCCTCTGCAGACCATGTTTTATTTATGAGATTTTCTTTGCGTGTATGTGTCTCTATACTTGGTATGTGTGTGTGTGTGTGTGTGTGTGTGTGTGTCTGTGTGTGTGTTTGAAAGTCTATAGTCAGAAGATTGATTATGTTTGAGCTTCACAGTGCTTTAAAGGCCAGGAGAGTTGATGTGATTACGCATGACTATATATTAAACGGGGACTCAACCCCACGCCTCCTACTGCATTATTCTACAGGGCCTCTCTGAAGCTCCTAGCTAGTGATCCCACTGAGGCCAGATGGGCCACGCACTTACTTAGAATCCTAAAGATCAGAAGAGTGAGATTAGGAATGGGGTGACCTCTCTCTGTCCTCTGAAATTTCAACCTCTTGAACACTCTCTTTGGAAAAAGGCAAAGATGTGGCTCAGTGTTCTAAATGTTGAGCTTTCTATTAGTGACTTCACTTCAGGGCAATCTTGTACCTTTTAGAGCTTGGACGGAGGTCCAGGGAATAAGAGAGAAGAGTGGCTTGCCAAAGCCGGTCCGCCTGCCAAGGTCCTGTTGTGGGTGCACCCTGGACAGGCGGTGTTGTGCAACTATGCAGTGTGCTTTCATCTGCCTTTGTTTCTCCACCCTATGGCTAAAGATTTATTGTACACTGTAATGTCAAAATCATAATTTTAATTTCCAGATGTTTTCTTCTGTGCACTGATTTCTTCTTTTAAAAGTCTTTCAGCTGTTGTGTTAAGGGGCTGCTCTTCCTCTTCAGTCTTCTTTTTCCTGTCCGTGGAATCTGTACACACTTTTCACGCACTTTGTATTCCATAAATTTACGTTGAAATACCGTGCTTGGGAATCCCCTTTCATTCTCTATCTTTCTAACTTATTCTCCGTGTTTGGTGGGGAACAGAGAGAAAGAGCAAGGAAGGGATAGAATCAGGAGAGGAACCAGGGAGGAAAAGGAGAGACCGAGGGAGGCAGAATGATAGAATACAATAAAAAAAAAAAGACAGACAGACAGACAAAGAGATGAGCACAGTGTGTGCATGCCATTACACAAAGGCCTTCAGCTGCAGTAGTAGGTTTAATTCATGCAAGGTCAACAAATAAATGAAGCCTTCAAGGAACCCCGCCAGCTTTGGTTTCCTTCGAGACAGGGTTTTCAGTTTTCATCTGTCTTTCAGAGGCATAATGAGTTGGGCAGTATTGGCCAGTGGTCCTTCCAAATCAGTGCTTCCCTCCATGGCGGGAGACTGCTGCCAGAGAAATGGCTGGCCAATGACATATTGTCCTTGCATCTAAATGTCTTCATGTGAATGGTGTTGGACAGGGCTGCGTGAGTAGCAGTGCGATTTGGCACATCTCCACCGAGTGTGACTCCTATATCTAGCTGTCTGCCCAAAGCCTCACATGCTCCTAGGTGGAGTTTTTGGAGCTGCCTGGATCTAGAGTGAGTGATATTCGGACACAGTGTGTGCGATGCTTCATTAGTTCACTAATTGGAATTAGCACAGTTCTGGGTGCGGTTGGAGCCCCTTGTAGCCTGGGTGTTATAGAAAGGGAGAAAGGGAGTGCAGGTTTGCTGCTTCCACTTGCCTTGGTCCCCCGTCGGGTTGCCATGGGCTCTTCTCTGTCTCCTCTGCAGTGCCCTCTGCCATTCCACCCTGCTTTGTCGCGAACTGACCGTGGACTAAAACCTCTATGAACTGTGAGCTGCTATAACCCTTTCCTCTTTTAACTTCGGATGCTCAGGGTTTTATCTCAGTGATAAAAGACACTGAGGAGTTTTAAGGGGTGAACCTGCCCTATGGACTAACTGCTATAGTTTCAGTTTGAAATATCCCTCCGAGACACATGATCTAAAAGCTTGGTTATGAGCCCGTGGCACTACTAGGAAGGGGAAAAACCTTCGAGAGGTGGGAACAGGTTACAGAAAGTTAGCTCACTGGAGGCAAGTCTTGGAAGGGACCTTGGAACACTGACTCCTCACCTCCCCTGCTCTATTTCCTGGGTACTATCAGGTAAGCAGTTTCCTTGGCCATATATTGCCAGCATAGGACTCTGGATTAACACAGGCTAACAGAGATTGCTTCTTCAATTTTTTTTTTTGGTTTCAATTTTTTTATTGTTTAAATTTAACAAGGGTTATATTACATATTTTTATCATCAGATCAGTTTAGATTAATACATATAGGTATATAAGATAGATCAAACAATTAAACATTAACCTTTCTAAATCAACATTACTTTTTTTTATTTTCCTCTTTTTTTTCTTTAAAAGTTGACATATTGCATATTGTCCTCACAATCGTTCTACAGAGTACAGTGTGTGGGCATGACCCACATCCCTATTGATGTGGCTTAGAAAAAAAAAAAAGGAAAAGAATATACTTATGTACACAGGATGAATCAGATACTGGCTTCTTCAAATTTATAAGGCAGCAAATTTTTCTTTTTGGGCCTATGAATGTGTCTGAAGGGTCTGTGTCATTAACCATGTTCTTATGAACTTTGTTCAGTGATTTCTAGTTTGGGTAGTACTGAGAGAGAGAGAGAGAGAGAGAGAGAGAGAGAGAGAGACAGAGAGAGAGAGAGAATGTTTTTATGAGAGAGAAGAGAAAGAGAATGTTTGTGACAGACAGACAGACAGACAGACAGACAGACAGACAGAGGCCAAGACAGAGACATAGAGAAACAGACAAAAAAAAAGTCAAAGATCTACCTGATAGAAATAGCCAGGTAGTCAGAGAAATTCAGATGTCTCTAAGGTTTAATGGAATCAGACCTGGATCAGACTATAGACAGACGTTCTCTGGGATGGCTCTTCCACTTTCAGATGCATGAGGACCAGGGGTCGTGCTATGCACAAGGCTGCAGCTGCCCAGGCTTTAGATGACAGAATTTGTTTTAAAGATGCCTTTGATTCCATCCAATCTCAATCCATTATGTTTTATTTTTGTAATTTACCTCTTAGAGTTTCAAGGGTGTCTTATTGGCACCTCTATGTATCAATTGCGCTACTATTTTATAGATGAGGAAATTGAACCACCAAGGAAGAAATGCACTCAAGGTCAGGAAGCAAAATGCAGAACCGAAACAATAACAATTTAGAAAGCAGTCTGTGGTGTTGGGCTCTGAGACTTTGTGTCCCTTGTCCTCAGTGGGTGCAGATGCAGGCATCTGGAGAGCTAATCAGGGGTCCTAACTGAGCCTAAAAGGCCACATGGACCCAGGAGCTCTGTGGCCCACCACATCACCCTGTCTTTGTAAAGACAGAGCCAAAATAAGAACTCAGGTAGTGTCCGATTTAGAGTGCAGAGGGCTGAGGTCTTGGGAACAAAGCTGACCTAGGAAAAAAAATTGTACAGCAAATCCATTAACAGCTCCTGGGCTCTGATAAGGCATGGGTGTCTGTTACAGGGGCCTCTTCTCACCTGTCCCTTAGTAGCATATGTGTTATTTCCAGGTGTATCAGTTGAGGTTTACTAGAGAAACAGAAAGAACACAGGACATACAAATGAATTCACAGGATGGGCTTACACTGGCCACCCATAAGGTCAGATGAGGAAATGTGCAGAGGACCTGTGCATAATGGAGACCAAAGGATTCAGTCGGAGTTCTGGAGCTCACGGTAGCATCCTATGCAAGTCTATACACAGAGGCTGATGGGTCAGAAGGCTGAAAGATCTGCACCAGAAGCCAACGAATCTGGTCTGGAATCCAAAAGATGTCATCCTGGGGAGAGTGACACAGTCAGTCAACTATCATACAGAGAAAAAGAATGAAGATAATCTAAGAGCTCAGTGAGGTACTGGTGGCTCCACTGATCCTATGCGAGGACAGCACATACGGGGACGTCGCTTGCATCCCTGTATGCTAACGAGGCAATGAATAGTCATTCTGAGCGAAGTGATAGCACTGATGGTGTCAGTAGTTTGGCTGGTGTCCTATGGTAGCGGCATTGGCATGAAGATGAGATACAGCAATAGATTAGGAGCACATGGAGAAGTAGAGTGCATTGAGCTTGGTGTGCAGTGAGACACAAGAAAGGATTCTGTTGTATATTTCTGATTGAGACAAGAAAGGAGAACTTTAGAAAGAGAAGGATGGGGTGGCCTCATATACATGGGGTTGACCAGTAAGCTGGGGATAGATGAGTTCCAGATTATGATTGGCCCATTGGAATTCACAGACAAGTGAGCTCTGGTGGCCTGTGGTTATTCTCATGTACTAGTCAAGACGGTTCTAATTAAGAGAAAGCAATGATGGTGCAGGGCGTAGTGAACTGGGGTGTCTGAGCCCCTAGGGCTTTCCTTTGCATAATGCCAACCACCTAAGTCTTCCCAGGACACACCCACCACTTATGCAGCTCAAGAGCCTAAATCTGTGACACTGTCGTGAGATCTTCAGATTCACAATGGTTGGTGAATTTTGCAATTTCAGTTGTAATACATTCAATTTTCTAACTGAGGGAAGCCCTAAGCCTTTCTAAAGTCTCATCAAATTCACACAGATTCCTCTGCTCTGTACCATATTTTCCTGTGGACCTAACTCAGTTCTTTCTCAGATTTGAATAAAAATGAATCCAAAGCAAACATTTCTTGTTTTTTTTTATTTTTTTTATTTTTTTGTACATTCTTCTGAAGATTTCAGCTATCAGTGATGCTGTCTTTGCTCACTCAGGCACACCTGCCTGCCATGTGTCCCTATTTCTCTCAACCTTTCTTCATCTTGACCTTTCAGAAAAAGCATTTTCTTTGCCTTTTCTCTACCACAAAAACATATGCCCTTCTCGCCAGGTGTGATGGCTCATGCCTGTGATCCCAGCACTTGGGAGGTTGAGGCAGGAGGATTGGTGAGAGTTCAAGACCAGCCTGGGCTACAAAAGTGAGCTCAAGGCCAGCCTCAACTGCATAGCGAGGCCCTGTCTTAAAAAGACAAAAAGACAAAAAAACAAAATAAAACAAAGCAAAACAAAAATAACATATGGCCTTCTCTATACTACTTCCTAAAAGGGTTTTTTTTTTTTTTTTTTTTTTCCTAATTGGGGTTCTAGAATTTCTTTTTCAAGTAGCCCTTTTCTTCTCACATCAAATCCTCTATAAGCAGACACCAGTCGCTTGTCTTTTATCTTTCATAGTACTCCACTCTTATTTTACTTTCTGGTACTGAGGCTCAAACTCAGGACCTCATGCTTGCCAGGCAGATGCTGACTCTGCTGAGCCATCTCCCTGGTTTCCTGGTACTTCTTGAAGTAATAAAGAAAGCTACAAAAATGTACTCTGGAGTTCCATTCCAGATATTTATTCTGCTGTGCAGCATGGAGCCCGAGCATCCAAGATTATAAAACACAGCTCACTGACTCTTAGTCCAAGGATAGCCTCCATCCTGGTAAGCCTGGTGATCCCAGGATCCTTGCTGGAGTTCCCCAGCAGACCTGCTGGAGTTTCAGGAGGAAGTGGGTGCTCACGTGGAAGTGGACACACTTTTTTCCTTGCAAGCTCTTTTGTGACTACTGAAGGAAGATTTGGGACCTCTATTGGGCAAATGAGTGACCATATGGAACCAATATCTGCTTTGAGAACTGGTAGATGTGGCACCAATGATCTCTGGTGCTAGCACAGTGCTGATGGAGTCAGCGGTTGGTGCCTATGGGTAAGAGCTTGCTGATGACGTCATCAGGTAGTGTGCAGCCATGATTACTCACTGACGGTGGAAATTAAAACTGGGGCAATCAAAATGAATCTACAGGAAAAGGCTTTCAAAGGAAAGTAAGAAAATGGCAAAGATTAAGCCAGTTCCTTAGCAAAGGAAAAGAAGAGAAAATAGAGAAGAGGATTCAGCCTGAGGAACTGATTTAGGTAGGCACCGATCTAACAGAGGATCAGACTGCTCCATTAGCAAAAAGATGGGTCCAATTTTACGGGGTGCTGTGGTTTCCAGAATTCTCCTTGATTGTTTTAACAGTCCTGGTTGTGTCTCTGGGAGAACCCGTGTGGCTTGAGGGGAAATTCAGTTCTCATGAAATTACTGCTCTTGCTTGGCAGTGGGGGTGGTGGAGGGGAGGCAGTCGCAGTTTCCATCTGGGGACCATTAGTCCCTCAGGAGGGTGTGACTTCATCATGAGGTGGCGTCTAGAAGGTTCTGCTTTTCCAAGACTCTGAGGTGGCTACGGATTTAAGAAAATGTCTGAACATTGCTAGTCACCACCCCAGAGGATCTGGAATTAGAGCATGCGCAAGCTGGCACCTGGAAGCTCCTGAAAATCTCTGAGAAGGGCTGTGGTTATCCCTGGGAATACTCAGTCTTGAAGGGGGGTGTGTTAGGCTAGGTAACTTTAAGGCTAGTAACCCTTAAGGAGAGACATTCCTTAAGCAACTAATCTGCTGATGTGAGGAATTGAGCAGCAATCTTACCCGAAGTTTGAAGGTGATAAAGGAGAGGGAAAGTGCACATTGTGATGTCAAGCTTTATTCTGCTGTTAGCTACCCACTATGCACCTACAGCTCCATCCTCCAGGTCTCTGTTAGAAAAGGCTGTGTGAAAGAGTAGGTTTGAGTAGGCTTGGGAGGAGCACATTGAAAGGTCAGTATAAACCCAAGTTTACAAGCAGATATATTGTCATTTAGGCGCCTAGGGAAAGCTCTAGCCTGGTCAGCCCAAATGAAGCTACAGGTAGCTCAAATTGGGTGACTGGGAAATTGGCCTTAGGAACTGGAGTACCGGGCAAGAAATAAGTGCAAAGAGGGGTTACAGAGGATGGTGTATAGGTAGGAGATCGATATGATCTGTGGATGTGGGACAGCCTGAGAGTGAGAGAGATGGATGAATGAAGAAAGAAATGCATTGAGGGCTGTCCAGATAGCTCAGCAGACTAAAGCACTTGCTTAGGCAGAGCTCGGGGGCCAGTTCCAATCCCTGGTCTGCCATGCTGGCCCTGTCCCCATGGTGCGCTGAGCCAGCAATTGAGACTGGACGTGATGGCACTCACCTGTAATCCCAGGACTTGTGAGCCCCAAAACAGGAGGAACATGATGAGTCTGATCTATGTAGTGAGACCTTGAACACCCTGTAGACTCTATATCAAATACATTGAAAAATAATAAAATTAAAATAAAAAATAAAAACGTAAAATAAATGTATTGAAATGGAGATGCTCTCTGGTGAATCCTAAACCCCACGTACGGCCTGACTTGAGGTTGTCCTTCTTTGGCACCATGAACAATGAGTGTAACCTCAGCACACTTTCACCTGGGCTTCTTAATCTTGTCACAGGGCTAATGAACTTGAGGCCAGACTCCTTAAGGAATAACATGTCTTCAGTACGACCTGTGGTCTCCTGGAAAAGAGAGATTGTTTTCATGTTCTTTTTTGATTTCACTCCTCTTAGCTTTGAACTTGAACTGCTCTTTGCTCTGACAGAAGCCAGACAGGGGCTCACTTTGATATTTGACAAGAGAAGAGAGAGGCCCATCCATATTTATTGATTTGATTTTCTTCATATGTGGGGTGTGTTTGTTCTGCCTTGTTTTGAAATCCGTAAAAATGTGCAGCAAACCTAAGTCTTATAGATGGTAATAGCCTCCTAGATGCTCTGGCATTTTGCTTAAGGGGAGACTGCAAATCATTAGATTGCCCCTGAGGTGCTTAGCCGAGGAGATGAATGCTAATGTTCCTTGCTGTCTGTGTATGAAGGCTGGAGCTGCTATCCTCCAGGGACCTCAGTGTAGAGGGCTGCTACCAGGGCCCAGGGCGGGCCACCCACGATCACTCTCTTCTTCCACTGCCAGATCAACTGTGTGCAAGGTCTGTGGACATCAGGGATTATTCCAGCGGTGTATTTTACTGATGGAAACAAAATCTCATGATTCCTTGCACCAGATCTTTGAAGCCTGGGAAGCTGGGATTGCAGGCTGGAGGGTGGCCAGTGCTCAGCCCCTGATTGCTGTCTCCTCCTCCTCTCCTTCCCTCTCCTCAGCTCCACTTTGGTCATCTCTCTTTTCTTCCCCTCTGTCTTATTTAAACTCACTTTTATCTAGACGTTATAGAAAAGCTAAGAATGATAGCAATTGAAACATGTGTGCTATTTTTATTATGATATTCACTATACCCAATGAAACAAAAATTCCTAATCTAAGGATGTGATCCATCCAGGGTTCTGAGAATCATACTAAGGACTTCCTTGGGGACATGCACATCATATTCCTAGGGTTTTTTATATTTATTTGTTTGTTTACTTTTTGTGCTGGGGATTGAATGTATGACCTTACGAAGCTACAACTCTAGTCCCATCAGTTTGAGAGTTTAATGAAGTTGTCTAAGTTGGACTCCAACTTGCAATTCTTTTGCTTCAGCCTCCCAAAGTGCTGGGATCATTGGTATGTATTACTACCTCTGGCCCAAAAGTGCTTTTCAAGACACAGAAGTGCTCCAGCATAAGTTGAATCTCTGTGAGAGCCCATGCCAAATCTAAATATGTTGTCTTCAGGTTAGATTGACCCTGGGATAGGAAGACAGTGGCTAAATGGGACTACCTCTGGGGTCATGGGATTGATACACAGGAAATTCAAGGCTGCAGGGATTGGCAAGTATGAGGTGTGCTCATGGGTCAGCAATTTTGCAGAATATGTTTTCAGATTAGCATTTTGCTTTGTATGTGCTTAAAGGTGGAGTTCAGCATAGCAACCAAGAGGCTGGCTCACTCAACTGTCAGTGATGAGGGCAGAGGTATTAGCTGTGCCTTGTGCTCTTGCCACCAGTAGAGGCTCCACCAAGTGTCACAGGTGAAGATCCCTGCTCCACTGAGCTTTCCTGTGTTAGATTTTGCATGCTATAGCTTGTGACATAATAGGCCTCTTCTCTCCTTGGCTACCGTCCAAGACAGCATATGAGATCAAGCCACAATATTCTCTACTGCATACAGTTTCTGAATCTTACTAGAGACTACTGGCCTCTTTACTCTCATTAAATACTAGGCATTTTAGGGCTTGAGCTTCCCTAAACGTGGGCTCTGAGAGTTAGTTGCCTACATCTGTCAGCAGGTATACTTATACTAAGTCTGTATGCTTTGTGCTACTTCCATGATCTCCTGAGTGGAGCACCTGGTGAAAGAGTCACCTGAATCTCTGGAAGAGATTCGTGTAGACATTTGTGCTTTAACAAACTGACCTTGACAAGCAGTTTGGACAGGAAATTAACAATAACACTGTCTCTCATGGAGGTCCTTGTGCCTGGCATAGTGCTTGGTACAGAGGCCAATCATAAATGTCTTGAGAGAGACAAATGTGTAATCACTAGCTGATTTGCTGTCTGTGTACTAAGGCTGGAGCTGCTGTCCTCCAGGGGCCTCATCAAGCGTTCATGTAAACTCCACCTTTTACATTCTCTCCCATTTGTCATTTCTATTCAACCATAGGACAATTTCTCTTTTCTTGTCATGAAGAATGGAAGCCCTGCCTGGCCCAGGTTTGATTTCTACAAGTTCCTCAGGAAAGAAAGCTAGGCTACTGAGGGAGGCTTTGGAGAAAGAATGTCCTGAGGAAAACAGACTAGGAAGAAATGTCTAAGACTTAAGTGAATTCCTTTGGTACAAGAAGGTGTGAGCTTTGGAAATAAGTTCCTTTAACCTATCAGTTCCTTGAGGTTTTAAATCTCAGCTATGGTTGTAGATGGCCAAAGTTCAAGAGATTGTGTGCTCAGGATAAACCTCTCAGCAGTGCTTATAAAGTTCTGGGTGCTACTCTAAGTGCTTCGGATATACTATCTCACTGGATCCACACTACTTCCCTATGAAATGGGTACCATAATCTTCACTTCATAGGCGGGAAACTAAGATTTGGAGATAGCAGCTAACCTTTCCAAGTTGGACCAGCAAATTTGTAGAGGTAGAATTAAAATCCGGGTCACCTGACTTCAGTAGTCTCTATGTTCATCGAGCTCTTTGTGTCATGTGGGTGGGGTTGAAATGTGATTTGTAATGGATAGTGTTCAGAATGAGTAAAGGTAGAGGAATGCAAGGTTGGAGTGCAAATTGTGGTAACTGAAATAAGTAAGAGAAATAGGACATTTCTTATACACCTAAGCTTATGGGTTGAGATTCATATTAGCTCATTCATGTTAGACTTGGAGTTAGTGAAAGGTAACTTGTTTTGTCCCGGAGGAAGTAGGTTCATCCTACCTGAGATCTTCAGTTCAAAGCACAAAGTTGAACAAATGGATGCCAGGAAGCACCAAGTGCCTGACATCTCAGCACACTTCCCTCTGACCATGATGTTGATGGTGGTCAGCCAGCCAGGGCTTCCCGCAGGGGTGGGCACCTGACTCTCTCATCTCCATGAATAGGATGCATCAGTGCCTCAGTCTGGGTGCCCCAGAAGCAGGCCTGAGACGAGGAGGGGTGCACAAGCGATTGCTGAGCAAGGACTGTGGACACAAGACAAAAGCAAATTAGATAGTACTATGCATAATTGAGCTCTGTCAATTCTGGAGCCTTTAGCAGGTCACATGGGAGTCACCTTAGAGCTGTCTTACCTGCGGGCCAGGAAGGCTTCCTATGCGTCATTTAATTTCCGCTTAGCTTTGTCTTTGCCTAATGAAGGAGTGCTATGGTGGGGACGGTGCTAACTTCCTCCCATGCCCAGGCTGACTCCCTTCTCTGCGAGGGAAACCCCAGATAGAGAGCTGGAGACAGCTGCAAAACACCTCAGGCTGATGCATGCAGGGAGATGGGAGCAGAGCCCTCTCTGGCTCTGTGCTCCCAACCCCATCAGCGACTCTAAGAAGAGCCAGTGAGAGCAGCTTCTGTGGAATCATCACACTGGTGCTTCTGCTCCTGCCCTTCTGCTGATCCGTCTTTGAGGCTGTACACAGAGCTTGACGCTTCTGCGGGCGGTGCTCACATTTGGTCTCCTGGCAGATCGCATCTGACTTTGTTTTTATGTAGGTTCGTCCATTACTTAAGTTGCTGCTTAGTGTTTCCATTTCTCTTTGGGATGGAGAAGACTTCTGCAAAGCCCTTAATCTGAGGAATTAATTCACTTCTTCTCGAAGTGTGTACCAGTGTGTGAACAAATTTAAGCTGTGTTTTATTGGTACAGATCAACAGGATTGGTAGGGGAGGGGAGTGTGAATAGTATTCTTTGTCTGGAGGGCTGGTTTGGGGATTTCCATTACTTGTGGCTCTGGAATAGCATATATATGCTATTCAAGAACCCTCTTGATTTACAACATTCACATGATTAAACTTATTTTACTTCTGTTTATTTCCCTCTTACAGAAAAATGTTTTTTTTATCTATGTATTTATTTTTTAATGTATCTGGTTATTACATAGTGTCATTATGCAGCTTGGACTCTGCATAATGTTCTCCTGTTTTCAGCCTCCCCAGCACTGGAATTTCAGGAATGTGCCACTGTGTCCAGACTCTGGCTGGCTCAGCACTCTCAGGGGAAGGGGATGATGAGGCATGAGGTGCCAGAGTTGAACCACTGTCCCTGTGCATGCCTACGCAGGCATTTTAGTCTGCTGAGCTTTCCCGCCAGCCCCTTACAGAGAAATATTTCTAATACTGGCTTACAAATTTCCTTTGGAATGTTTTCTTTTCATTCCTGTGGTTCACCTATAGAAGTGTTCCTACCCCTCAACATTAGCACCAATTGGGGCCCGGCGGGATGGCTCAGTGGTCTAAAGCGCCTGCTTGGGAAAGCTTGGGCAAGCTTGTGCGGCTTCAGGGACCGCGGTTCGATCCCCGGCACCACATGCTGTGCCAGCCCTGCCCTCAGGGCAGACTGAGCCAGCCATAAAAATGAGTGAATAAACAAATAAAATAAATAAAATTAAAAAAAAAAAAAACATTAGTACCAATTCTATCTCCTGTTATTGTGGTGAAACTGGAAGAGACAGACTTTCATTGTGGATGAAGTCAGAGAAGCTACAGCTTATGCTGGTGACCAGGTCCAATGCTATTAAAGTGAGGAGACAGTCAATATAAACAAACCCAAAAGCATATCACTACAAAGCAGATAGTAACTAAAGAGATCTCCAAACTAGCAAAAGAATCTTTCTACTAAGTTGATACTGAACCCTCATCAACACAGACAAAACATAAAAGCATAAAAAAATAAGGCAACAAAATGCTTCCCCACACTCCCAACTCCTCCAAAATGGATTCAGAGGATACTACTGATGGAGGAGAAATAAAATATCAAGTTACTGCATTATAAGAAATTATGTAGGGGCCCGGCAGGATGGCTCAGTGGTCTAAAGCGCCTGCTTAGGAAAGCTTGGGCAGCTGCAGGGACCGCGGTTCAATCCCCGGGCACCACATGCTGCGCCAGCCCTGCCCTCAGGGCAGGCTGAGTGGGCCATAAAAATAAATAAATGAACAAAAGTTCTGAAACAAGTAAAAAAAAACAAATAAAAAATAAAATAAGAAATTATGTATGAGAAGCAGAAACTTGATGAGTTAAACATATCTCAGACTGCATTAATTAATTGATCAATGATCTTTTTTTTTGTCTTTTTTTTTTTTTTTTTTTTTTTTTTTTTTTTTTTTTTTTTTTTTTTTTTTTTTTTTTTTTTTTTTTTTTTTTTTTTTTTTGAGACGGGGTCTTGCTATGCAGTTGAGGCTGGCCTTGAGCTCACTTTTGTAGCCCAGGCTGGTCTCGAACCTGCACCAATCCTCCCGTCTCAGCCTCCCGAGTGCTGGGATTACAGGCGTGAGCCACCACTCCCGGCTTGATCAATGATCTTAAGGAAGATATAATTAAAAATTAGCAGACCCAATGAAGGTGATGCACACTGTGAATGATGAGTTTAGCAGAGAATGCAGTCCACGAAAAAGTGCCAAACAGAGATCCAAGAGATAAAGTATTCTATTGAAAGTATGGGCAGAAGAGAGCACTGTGCGTAGAGAAGGTCAGAAGTAGGAGATTGGTCTGGTACCTGTGGCCGAATACTCAGGCAAAATAGCAATAGGGGACGGAAACTGGATCCAGCAGCTGCTCAGTAATGCAAAGAAGACTAACCCAAGGCTCGCTGGAGTTAGGTAATAGTAGTCAGAAGAAAGCATACATTTCATAAAGCAAGTTTGTAGAAACAGCAGCAGAAAACTTTCCAGGTATGGGGAAAAATCAAAATATAGGCATATGAGGCATCTAGAATCCCAAATAGCCATAACTAGAAAAAACTCCATGATACAGCATGGTCAAAATCCGAGAAGTCCAATTCCAAGATTAAATTTTAAAAGTTGTTAGAGGGGCCAGCAGTATAGCCCAGTGGTACAAGTGCCTGCCTGCTAAGCACAAGGTCTTGAATTCTATTCCTGCCAGAAAAAAAAAAAAAAAAAAAAAAAAAAAAAAAAAAAAAAAAAAAAAAAAAAAAAAAAAAAAAAAAAAAAATCGAAAACCAAACCAACAAAGCTATTAGAGAAAAGTAACAAAGCACTTATGAAGGTAAACCCATTAAGATTATAGCAAACCTCTGAACACAAACCTCATAGAACAAGAGAGCTTGGAGAAAAGCGTTTCAAGAATTAAAATGAAAATAAATAAATAAATAAATAAATAAGACTTTTAACCCAGGCTAAAGTATTCTGTAAAACTACTATTCAAAATTAATGGAGAAATTGAACTTTACATGAGAAAATGTACATGAAGAAATTCGAGACCACTAAATCAACAATTCAAAAAATGCAAGGATATCTTGACAATGAAGTCAACAGTGCCAAATTGATGAAATAAGTACATGAAGCAGCATCAGCAATTAACAAAAGGGAAGAATGAAGGACTCAACCACAAAAAGTAACGCAATGACAAGAATCAATCAATGTTTCAGTACTAACTTTCAGTGAAGATGGAGTCAATTCCACAATCAGAAAGCCCAGATTGTCAGACTGAGTTAAAAAATAAAATTTAACAGTATGTTGCATACAAAAACGCCTTTCTTCCAAAAAATAAAATTCACATTCTGAAAATCAAAGGATGAAAAAGATATTTCAAGCAGTGGACATACAAAGACAGGCATCTTATTTTTTGGGAAAAAAAAAAGTAGACTTCAAGCTAAATTGATCAAAAGAGGCCTTCTTTAAAGTCACGGCATACTGGTCAAAAGAATAATCCAGCAGATAGTGTTAGCAATTGCAAATATGTATGCACTGAGTGCTGGCAAGCATAGTTTCATAAAACAAACATGCTGGGCATAGTAAATATCAACAAAATCATAGTAGCCAACTTTAGTTTCCTACTTTCACAAATAAAACAACTAGACAGAAATTCCCAACAAAGCAATGTCAGAGTTGAAACACAGAGTACTTCAGCCAACAACAATCGAATACACATTCTTCTCACCAGCATATTGAACTGTACCCAAAATAGAACATATATGATCCATAAAGTTTGCTCAGATAGATAAAAAATTAAAACTACTCCATGGCCGTGACTCATTCAGATGGCTGACCCTGACAGAAGTTCTACAAAACACTGTACATGGTTTCAGAGTAAATCCTGAGGGGATTGGACTAACCTTGTCAGATAAAGCATTAACTGTTCCTTTCAATAGATCAGCAGAACTCAGTAGTACAATTATCCAAGCTATCCTTTATATATGCAAAAATATACTTTTTCCTTCTTTGTTTTATCCTTTTCCTCATCCCAGTTTTTCCTTTCCTTTGAGCAGATTCTTCTTCTTCCACATGTCTATTGTACTTTTCAGATTTTATATACTCCTTTAGGTTCTTACGCTAGTGAGACAGTATAATGTTTGCACAAACGGTTCTGATTTATTTCGCTTACCAGCACTGTATCTAGTTGGATCCATTTACCTATAAAATCCTTGAGTTTGTCATATTTTATAGCTGAACAATACTCCATTGTGTAAAAATATCACATCTTTTAAATCTATTTTTCAGTTGATGGACGTTTGGGTTGTATCCAAGGCTTAGCTATGACAAATCACGTTGTTATAAACATGAGTGCGTGTATTTTGCTGTGGTATTACATGTTTAGTTCAGTGGGAGAAATGCACAGGAGGAGAATAGCTGAGCTGAATGGGACTTGTAGTCTCAGCTTTTTAAGGAATCTCTATACTAATTTCCATAGTAGTTGTGTCAGTCTACACTCCCACAAACTGTGGAGATTTAATGCATTCTCAACATAAATGCAACAACATTCTTCACAGTACTAGAGAGAAACCAATCCTAAGATTTACATGGAAACAGAAAATATTCACAATAGCAAAAGTAGTCCTAGACAATAATGACAAAACCAGAGACCTCACAATCCTGATTTCAAGTTATATTACAAAGCTACAGTTATAAGAAAAGCACAATGTTCATACAAGAGCAAAAGTGAACCTCAAAGGAACAGAAGAGAAGAAACAACTCTAGAAGCATTTATTTACAAAAGGGCAAGCTTGTATAAGCTGGATAAAGATAGCCTCTTTAACAAATGGTGCAGAGAGAGTTGACCATACACACAGAAGATTGAATCTAGAGCTGAATCTCTCATCATGTACTAAAATAAAATCAAAGGGATCAAAGTCATAAATATTAAAACAGAAACACTCTATTGTTAAGCAAAATAGATAAAACTCTTGTAGAGGCATGCTAGGTAAAGATCTTCTGAATAAAACACCAGTTTCATAAGAAATAATATCCAGAATCAACAAATAGGATTATATTAAATTAAAAAGCTTCTGCAAAGAAAAGGAAAGAGCTAACAGAATGAAGACAGCTTACAGCTATTCCTACCAGCTGTTCCTAAGACAGAGAGTAATATATAAAATATAAAGAATTTAAAACAGTAGAAACCTCTCCAAAATAAGTGAGCCAATCAAAAAAGGGCAATTGGGACTGGTCAAGTAGCCCAGCCAACTAAAGTGCCTGCTTAGGCACTTTAGAACAACGATTGGGGTTTGATCCCAGTGTACCATGCCAACCCTGCGCCCAGGGCACGCTGAGATGAGGAATGAGACTGGGCATGGCAATGCGTGCCTGTAATCCTAGTGCTTGGGAGGCTGAAAACAGGAGGATCACTACAAGTCCAACCTGTGTAATGAGACCCTAACTCTGTGCTAACTACATAAAAACTAGGCAATTGAAGACATTTCTCAGAAGAATTAGAAATTGGCAATAAATACATGAAAAGCATTTAACACCATAAACCAGGAGAGAAATGCAAATTAAAACAGCACTGAGATTCTTTCTTACTTAGAAAGAATGGTTATATCAATCAATCATATAATAACAGATGCTCATGAGGCTTTGGGAGAAAAGCAACACTTCTACATTGTTGGTGGAAATGTAACCCAGTACAGCCACATTAGAAATCGCCATGGAGACTCCTGGAAAAACTGAAATGAGAAATTCTATTCAAGCCAGCTATCTTCCCTGTGAATATTTTCCCAAGATATTTAAAGACATCACACTGGTCTCCAGTGTAGAGATGCTCTCTGCACACTTCCTCATCAGATTCTGTGTCTGACCATCATAAACCAGTCTTGTAAATCTATGTATATTTGTGTATCTTGTGTTTTATTTTTTCTCTAGTGAATATTGAATGATAAAAGAAAGAAAAACAAAGATATCACACCTTGATGATACATGCATATTTACATTTATATCAGCACTCATTGTAGTTACATTGTGTAAGTAGCCTATATGTTTGTCACAGATGAATAGATCAATTAATTGTGTTTGTAGTGCAAGAGAAGCACTATGAAGCCATATAAAGGACAACTTTTAATCACATGTAGGAGTATGGATGCATCTTGAGACCATGATTTTAAATGAAATAAATTAGACTCATACCTACAAATACTATATAGTTTCTCATATTTATGTGTCCCAAGATACAAATAATTTAAAGAGCAAAACAACATAAAACAGGGAGCTAGCTCTTCTGCAGATGATTGGGGGAAACAGAGATGGAAGCACGGGGGAGTGAAGAGAGGGTTGAGGAAAGAAACCCATCATTATGTACATATACTCCCCACAATGAATATATAATCATTTATATGCAAAGACATACTAATAAACATGAAAAATCTGGATGAGTCTGGAAACAGGCATGGAAGAGAGGGAGAGCTTAAGGAAAAGACAGAGAGAAAGACAAGAAGCAGAGAAATTACATCAGTGGTTGAAAAAACACATCTGGCCTACAGTCCAAGTTTTGTCCCAGATGTTTCATTAGCTCACAGCCACACACATTTGTTTATTTACTGTGTGTTTTCCCACTGCAAAAGTAGAGCTGGGTAATGAGGACAGAGATAGTATAGTTTGACAATACTAAGATATTGCTATGCTGCTCCTTACAGAGTTGCCCTGCCCTGGTACATATGTTGCGCAACTCGTTCTGAAAGGACTGTAACAGGTGGACAAGGACTTATGAAGTGGAGGCATTTCAGTGGGCTCCTCCTTATACTCTTCTTTACAGCTCCAGTTGGCTCTCTGCCCAGCAGTCTTGTCTGTGATTCAAATTGGGTTTGACCTTGTTGAGGGCAGAGGGGATCAGAGGGTGAGAGAATCCAGGTCCTCTCTTTAGGTCACTTAGGCTTCCTGTCTCCCTGATAAAAGGCGAGGCTCCTATCAAAAGCTCTATCTTTGCAATATCCTGACTTTGCCCCTTTTTGTGCTGTTTGATTAGCTCTGGAATACTGTGCTTCTTTATTTTCCTTGCCTATACCATTACAAATAATGTCACCATTAGACTCTCTTCAAGTTGCTTAATTTGGGTAAACTATCTCTTCTCTACAGGAATCCTGGTGACCCAATATCAAGTCAAAAGGAGGGACTAATACCAAAGGAGCAGGGCTTGGACAATTTTCAACCATAATCAAAAGTATGTCTGTGTCAAACTGTACCAGCTCAGGATGCCAGTACCTTGCTGTTTTCTGTGATTCATGAACCAGTATCATGGGCATCATCTGGATTTTGTTATGAATACTGGATCTTTCCTTGAACAGAAGGTCCTGCCTGGAGCCCATCCATCATATCCCTTTGGTATAGCCCTGGTGCTCTTCTGTGTACCTGACTCTTCTGGGCTTAGAAATTTTCTCTTATATCATTCAGAAGGGAAGTTGGGAGCTCTAGGATACCATCTCCCTGGAAAGAATATGGCAGTAATGATAGGTTCACTGTACCTTGCTCTTCAGGTGGTAAAGGTCTAATGCTCCGTCTCCTTGGAGAGCTCAAGCCTCAGTTGCCTAAAGCACCATGCTCTCGTGAGTGTTCCCCATATTGACTGCCTTCTCCTCATGTCCTACTTCCTGTGGTTCTGCAAGTGCTTGGAACTATCTTGTAAATAAACCTGGTACTTAAATTTCTACCTCAGGTTGTTTCCAAAGGAACTTAGGTAACATAGAATTATTGTCTATGCATGGAGATCAGAAACATATTTTGCTGGATGTGGAATGTAGGGGGCTGCAGGGAGCACATTTTTAGAATGATTTTGTGGACATTTGTAAGACTATGATGGAAAGATATTTACAGAATTGATTTGAAACTGAAGCATGAAAATAAGAGGAGATGAGCCGGGGAGATAGCTCAGGAGCACAAGTGTCTGCCTGGCAAGTGCAAGGTCCTGAGTTTGATCCCTCGTTCTGAAACAAATAAATAAATAAATAAATAAATAAATAAATAAATTAGTATAATAAGAGGAGAAGGAGAAAGAGAAGGGCACATTTTGCGTGAGTTCTTGGCCCCATATCTACCCAAATGAATATTTTCCCTGTTGCCCCCAAAGATCTCTCTTTTAAATTCTTCCCTCCTGACTTGGCTCCACCCTTCCCCCAGTAAACGGTCTTTGAAAACCTGTCTTAGCATAGTATTTGAGCAAAGCATTGCTTTATCAGAGATAAGGTCTCTGGTGAGAAGAAACCATTCAAAGAGTAAGATCATGCTGGGGAATTTGTGGGGGAAGGGGCTGGGCAGGTCTGCTGTCAATCATACACTAGGGTTAGGGAAAAGAAATTCAATCCTGAGGATCCAGCCTGGAAATGCTTAAGCTTCTTTTTCTAAAACAGAACTGTATAGTCTTTAAAAATATCTTATATGAAGAGACAGCTCACCACATTTATTATTTTAGCATTTGGGTTACCAGTGAGGCCTAGGGATGCCCTGCTCTTGTTGACCATTGATTAAAGTCAGCAGGCTCAGGGATTATAATAATTTTACAACTGTGAAAGACCCCATGGTCTAATCCAGTGGGCACCTGAGAAGATGGCTGTATCTGCCCTGGCAGTCCCATGACTTTGGTAATTCTGGCAAGATTGCCACATTTGGCTCAATTCATCTTTCCTGAGTAACCCAGCTGCCGGGTTCCTGGAGATAGGCTGATAGAAAGTCGTGTGAGAGATCTGAAAGAGCTCAGAGAGACTGATTGAAAACAATTGAAATACAGATTTGTCAAGTTTTTGTCATCAGAGAAGGAAACCTCATGGTTTTGGTTGGAGAAAATGTATTTTCCAGTTTGATTGAGGTCAATTTTCTAGGGCTGTAGGCACCAGCTCTGCTTCAATCTGGTATGTCATTGCCACCCACCCAGAGAGGAGTGGACAAGCCCAGAGAAAGCCATTTTTATTTTTAACTGATCACACACCTTTACCAGAAAGCAGCTGTACTGAGGCCACTCAGGGAATGGCGGTGTGATTGAACCTTTCTAGTGCATGGCCTGTGCTTGCTCCATCCTCAGAGAACATCAAGGGGTGTGTGGGTGGAATCCTGAGTTTTCCTCAGATGTTTTTAAGTCTATTTAGGGAAGGCAAGAGGTGGTAGTAGAAGGCCAGAAATATTGACACTCTTGAAATATTCAAATAACTTCACTAAAGATGGAGACTTAATTCAGCCACATTTAACTATCTGAACTCAACAAGTCTCCAACCTAGTCTGGGAGATGAGCTGGTAAAACTGCTCTGGGCAGGTCATAGCATGGACCTGTGGTAGCTCCCTCCATGTGCCTGTGTCTTCGGTTCTCCTCCAGTCCAAGCCAGAGCTCGGCAGATAATTCCATGCAAGCTCAGGCTCGCCTCGTGATGGAAGCTTGCACCGTGCACCTCTCCATTCTGACCTGAGATTTCATTGCAGCTGTGGCCCAGAGATGCAGTTGGGTAACGGCAGCTCTGAGCAGTCCTCGACAAAGAACGATGGGAAGCAAAGGGTGAGTAGCCCCAGTTCTGGACCTGAGGTGCTGATTCTGAGAAGCATTCCGTGTGTTTCTCAGAATGTTCCAGAAGGAAAACCCCGTCCAATAATAAGTGACTGCAACCTTATATCAGTTTGTCATTCTTTCCCTTATTCTCCTAGCTCCTAGTATACTCCTCCCTAAGAGTGGATCAACCATCCAATCTTTTTTATGTATTTAATACAGGGTCTACAGGGTCTCACTACACAGATTGGACTCCTAGTGACCCTCCTGGTTTTCAGCTTCCCAGGCCCTGGGATTACAGGTGCATGCCACCTGGCCCAGTCTCAATCGCTGTCTCAGTGTGCCCCCTGCAGGGGGCAGCACAGCATGCCAGGGATTGAATCCTGGTCCTTGAGTTTGCCTAAGCGGGCACTTTAATCTGCTGACCTATACAGTCAGCCTTCAACCATCCAAGCTTGAGTCAGTTTTTAGCTTCAGCTTGTGGAAAAAGTCATTGTGGCTAAATGCTTACTTGTTTTTCCTGGTACCGAAGATGAAATCCAGGGATTTTACCGTGAGTTACATCCCTAACCTGGCCTGCCCTGTCTTGTCCTGTTCTACTTTCTATGCTATGCTATGCCATGCCATGCCATTCAATTCAATTCCACTCTATTCTACCTTACTCCACCCCACTCCACCCCACCCTATCCCATCCCATCCCATCCCATCCCGTCCCATCCCATCCCATTCTATTAGTGAGACATAGTCTTGATGATTCTCTAAATTTTTCAGGCTGGGTCAAATTTCAAATCCTCCTACCTTGCCTTCCTAAAGAGTTAGATTATGGATATGTGTTGGCACACCTAGTTTAAATGCTTAAAAACCTTTCAGCATGAAGACCTTCTTAAAATCTAAGGAGTCAGCTGTCCCATCTCCTACAGAGAGGTCTATATCTGTATGTTTTTGAGTTCTAAAAGTTTGATTTCTTAAAAGATAATGGTCACCAAAGGATTCTGATCATGTAATCAATTGGCACTTATTCAGTCTACTATGTACCAGGTTTGTATAAAATGGTTTAAAAATAGAAAGAAGAGGGCCAGCGAGATGGTTCAGTGGTCTAAAGTGCCTGCTTAGGAAAGCCTAGGCAACCACAGGGACCGTGGTTTGGTCCCTGGCACCACATGCTGCACCAGCCTCAGCCCCAAGGCAGGCTGAGCTGACCATAATAATAAACAAAGAAAGAAATTTATATTTTATAGTATAAAAGATGTAAAGATAAAAACACAGAGTACTATATGACAATATATATTATGTAGATATTCAAAACAAGAATAGCAAATTATCAATGGCTCTTATATTAATTATCTTTCTCTTTAGATCTGTTGCTTAGATTCACAGATATAGGTATGCAAAATCGGGCAAATAATAGAATACTAATTCTTATTTTCATTAATCCTTAATATTTATCTTTTTTTTTGTCTTTGCGAGACAGGGTCTCGCTATGCAGTTGAGGCTGGTCCTGAGCTCACTTTTGTAGCCCAGGCTGGTCTCGAACTCACACCAATCCTCCTGCCTCAGCCTCCCGAGTGCTGGGATTACAGGCGTGAGCCACCATGCCCGGCTAATATTTATCTTAAAAACATAATAGTAACATAGAATGTGAAAGTGAAGCAAAAGGATAAGTATCATTGTTTGAAAACAAAAGGACAAGTAAAATTATATTCCTCCACTTTGCTTGCATTTATTCTCCAGCTGATAATCTTCCTCTTATTTTCTTTAGAACCTGCCTGGGCCCATGCTATATTCTGTGACTCTTCTTGATTGGCTAGGGCCATCTCTCACTCCCAGAATGGAGTAAGGTCTGGGGCTAATTCATTACTCTCTTCCATCTCTGGGTCACATGGTTATGTATTCAGGGATACCTATGTCACTTGAAGTACCCAGTTATATTCAGTCTTGGGATTTTTGTTGGAACTTTTGTTCCTGTTCTTTATTTTTCCTTCAAGCCAGACTTACTGAATTGATAGCGATTTAAGCTGGAAGCTTTGGGGGACGTTTTTGCCACACAGTTTAGGTCTGCTCAATGTGCAAGAAGCTTCAGGCCAAGCAAGGCAGAGATCAAGTTGAATCAGGACTTGATGAGAGCAGAGGGTGCTGTGGGGGCTGCCAGAGGCCTGGACCTGAGTCCCAGCTCTGTGGCCTCGTTTGCTCACCTGCCATCAAAAGCATGATAAAAACCCACAAGAAGAAAACATGAATTTGTCTATGATTTGGTCAAGCCAGGCTGCCCCCTTTCAAACAAAGGCACAGAAGCACTCCAATTTATCTATCTATCTATCTATCTATCTATCTATCTATCTATCTATCTATAGATACAGATATGAGGCTCCAATATGTATATATATATATATATATATATATATATATATATATATATATGATCCATTTAAATCTTTTGATTTTGATAGTAGTTTCAAGAATGGATACATTTTCCTTATGTGTCCAAGTTTGAGTTGGATTCCTAGCATTTGTAACTGGAATAATTCCTAGCATGTATACCTAAGACACAATTTCAGAACATGGTAAGAGCTCGTAACCCAGTAGAGCTCACACACGATTTCAGATCTTCCTCATGTCTTTGAAATGGAAGGGTTGCTAATCCCGTCTCTTGCCCAGTCACCAATTAGAATGAATTGATAGACAGGAAGGGAGAGGGGCCTGTAAAGAAGGTATAGTGCTAGTGTTTCTGTCTGCAGTAGTCGGACACGTGTCCTTCTGTGTTTGTGGGTGCTAGGAATAGCGTGATGTCTGCTCTTCTTTTTTCTTTTTTCTTTCTTTTTTTTTTTTTTTTTAAGCAAAGCTGAGGTCAGGATTTAGCTGGCAGATTTGTGAGACTCAACGTACAAGGTATGTGGTTTCAATTTTGATAGAAATGTTATTGCAAGGTCTGGGCAGATGGAGAGATGACTTTTCCATATACTCCTGATACTCAGCATAGTTCTGTTACCAGACAACAATAAGCAGCATATGAATACTCTGGAATGCCAGGAAGCAGTATCCTGTGTAGGAAGCATCTCATGAAGGACATGGTAATGACAGAGGGGCTTCCTGAGTGGTAACATCAAGCTTTGAGAGTAGAGGGAGAATGTATAGATCCCAGACCCTCATAGACACAAAGAATAGGTTGTGTGTGGCGGGAGGGGGCGGGCTGGTAAAACAAGTCTATTCCACTGTCATATATATTAATGTTAGTGGCTTAGGAGATAATTATGCATATTTATTTTTTTCCTCTGCAGGTTGCAAACAAATCGCAATATGCACATAGGTATATTTGGAGGACTCAGAATATATTTGTTTTTGATAGACTTGGGTGGGAGAACATGTTTTGCTTTGAGACTTTGTCTCCCAGATAGACACAGATGGGACACTGAGAAAGCAGTAGGTCTTTTCTGTCCAGGGATATATTACAGTGGTTGATATACTATGCCAACTTGAGAAGTTTAGAAGCCTAGCTAAGTAACTCAGCCACTCTATATCCTGGTATTTGGAGAACACTGCCCATACAGCTCTAAAGATATTATTCATTGTGTCAACTTCAAAAGTTTAAGTGCATGATTCAGCAGAGAGCCTGGGTCCTTACTTGGTACATATCCTGAGCCTGTGCAAGAAGACAGTGCCAAGAGGGTGTGGATGTAAAGGACACCCTCACCCCAGGGTGGGCAGCCTGGGTACAATAACAGAGAAATAAGGAAGGATGGGTTGCTGGTTCATTGGAAGAGCTCCAGTCTTCGCCTTCTGCTCCAGCATCATCTCTTGGCTTCTGGTGCAGATGGTTCATCTTCCATCTGAGACTCTTGGGTCTCTGTGATAGATTCTCCCACCTTCCTGTGTCGATTCTTTAACCTTGTATCATAGATTCTTCAGTGTTCCATTCTAGACCTGCTGACCCACTGATATGGACTTGCATGGAACATCGCAGTGAGCTGCAGACCTCACCCTGAGCACTGCAATCTCAAGTGTGCAGACGCCCCTGTAAGCTTCCTCATCTGACGCTGTGGCTGCGCACAATGTGAACTTGTAAGTTCTTATACATTTGCATACCTTGCGTTCCATCTTCTTCTCTCATAATCTCTGACTGATACACACATGCAACTTCATGCCAGGCTACACTCAAAAGCTCCAAGACAGACTGAGTTGTGACAAAAGCCTAAAGACAAGTCCTGAAGATTTGCTCTGCAAACTTCCTAGAGGTTAGAATTTCCTATTTCATGGCCCTGAACATGAATGTGGGCAGGGCAAAGATACAGCTTTCTTGACAGCATGTACTATGAGTTAGCAAAATGTCGGCATTAATATTAATTTGGCCTCATTTGGATGCTGCGCTGGTTATTGAGCTATTATGTCTCAGCCGTCAACCACCCCTTTATATCCTGCTTTGTGCTGCTACAAGCAGAGTGGCAAATCAGACTCTCTGGTGCCATCAGTCTCTCTGTTTGTTCTCATAATAGGGGTGATGGATAGCCCGCAGAGCTGCGAGGGCTTGTTACCTTTGTTTGCTTCCTGTTTTTGCCTTCAACATCCATTTAGAATTTTTGTACCTCCATGACAGAAATTGTTCTGGCTTTTCTCAGCAGCCCCAGAACCAGCCCCATCCCATTTTCTGGGAAACACTAGTACCAGTTTGTCCTGCTGCTGTTTTTCCTTCTCCCCCGGAAGCTGGTTGCCATTTCTGTAATCCCCTTCTTTCAGGCTCTAGTAACTCCAGCATCTCCATTCTGCTCCAAGTCTAGGGTTGGCAGCTGTTCCTACAGTTGCTTGGAATCTTAGTGTTATGGTTTGCGTCTAGCTGTTCTGCCAAAGCCTTACGCAGTCATGGGATGGACTTCTGGAGGCTGTGAGTAATTCATGATCCAGTGCTGGGATTATGGATGCGAGTGCCTCACCAACCCTGGGGCTGATAGCCTGAGTGCAAGCCTGAGAGGCTTGCTCAGGCTGCTGCTCCCCACTGCTTCTCCCTTTTGCTGTTGGTGTTTTGCTGTGTTCCACGGCCATGCACTGTTGTGCTCTGCCGTGTGCCACTCTGCCTCAGATTCAGGGAAATATGGACTGCAACCTTCCCCAGCTGAGTCCTTAATTCTAAGTCCTTAACTCTGGACTTCGGGTATTTTGACGCAGCAACGAGAGATGAGAAACTGAGACATTTATGGTGACTTTAGTGCTCCTTTTTAGACTCCTCTAATCCATTCATTTTCCTTTTTACTCCAGTGACTCTGGCTTACATTCATGTGGGAGAGCGATCCTTTCATTTACTCTCAGCTAACCAATGACTTGGCATACTATGTGTGCACACCTAGAGGGTCCTGTAGCCATGGTAGTGAGTGCAAGCCTCTGATCGGCCATGTGAGTCAGGAACAGAATGCTTGTTGAAATTATTGGTGAAAGAAACTCATCTGGGGTTGCTGAAATGGTAGGAAAATAAGTGTGATGCTGTTGACACTCGTATCTACCAGCACGATGAGAGGGCGAAGTAGAGGAGGAAAGTGACCTTGGAGATGATGGAGTGGAGAGAACAGGTGAGCAGACTCCTGAGGCCTTTACCTGACTCCTGAATAATTAAACGGCTTATGAAATTTGTTTCAGAAAAATTATTCCTCAATAATATTCACCAGTATCGCAAGGATGGGAATTCAATCCTAGGCACGACATGCCAAGCCAGCCCCACCCCTAATGAGCGCTGAGCTGATGCCCAAGTCCAGGCCTGGTGGTGTACGCCTGTAATCCCAGCATGAGAGAGGCTGAAAACAGGAGGATCATTAGGCCAAGTTGTGTAGTGAAACCCTATACCAAATATAAATAAACAAATAATAATATTCAATACAAGAGCACTTCTACTCAAGCGTGGAATCAAAGTATTATTGAGTTTGAACCTTCACACTGCAGTCTCCCAATAATACTCTAGATGAAAAGGACATTGCTATCAGTACCACACCACGCGGGTGGGGAGAGAGGGTCACAGCATTTGGAGCAGGGGCTGATGGGAGCGTGCTGTGATCTACGAGAAGGGCCGGTTCTGTGCCATATTTTATTGTTAGCAAATTGTGCCTTCAAGAGCATTCAGTTTACCTCCTGCCCCATAAATTTTCTTGTTCAAGCTGTGGGAATAAACTCCACCCCTACTTTATTATATAGTGTGCTGCAGGGTTTGGGAATCCCCTAGACTCAGGCTCTAACTTCAGTCCCACCTCTTTAAAGTGATTTTGGAAAACATTTGGGCAAAACAGATTTCTGTTTCTTTTTCAACGCTGTCAGTTCTCCGGTTCATTTTCTTTATGCCTTTGTATCTTGGCTAAGAACAGTGAGCCCCAGATATGTCCATTTCTCTTGGGTTTCCTAAGGCTATTTATATGCATATAATTTTGACTGTTTCTCTTGCTTTCTCACTCATCTACAATCCAATACCTTGATAATTTAGGGTGAATAATTCATTTTCATAAGCATGTCATAGATAAGGGAATGCAGGTGCTGAGAATGTTATGTTTTGCTTCTAGAAAAAAAAAAAAGGCACTTTGTCCTTACATGGCAAACTTTGGACTCTCAGATCTGTTCTTTTAACTCTTAATTTCCTTCAAAGAAAAGTGATGAAAGCTTCCTACAAAGCACACTCCTTAGAGTGTGACTCATAATCTACCTCTCTCTCATTAGATGATCACAAGGGGTAATCTCTCCATGCCTGTTTCCTATATTCCTGTGAGGAGTACTCACCCTTTATCTAATTCTGAACACCCATGAGAACAATGAGCTAGGGAAGAGCCTCTTACAGAACTAAAGAAATACCACCAGCCAGTGAGACAGAAGGGAGACATTTTATGGGTAAAAATAACAACTCCAACAGCTAGTAGAACTCAGAATCAGGGGTTCCAACACAAAGTCAGTGCTCATACGTATCTTGTAAATTAACTCTGCATGATGTCCTTCCTCTGATTGGGGTCCTTTTCTAAAACAACAATAATCTTACCGTTGCTGTTACTACACTTGTGATAAAGATCAAAACCAGACAAGGTTAAACACAAGACAGCAAGATTCCACAATATACTCATAAACTTGAGGGTGACCTGTAGTTTCTACAAAGTTTGATTTATATCTGAGCTTTGTTTGGCTGATTGGCTACAAAGGACCTTGTGACTTTTTTCCTTTCTATTATTATTTTTCATCATTACACATTATTCTAGAGCCTGGTGTAAAAATACCATCAAATACGTTTTCAAAATGGCAATACACTTTTGAATGGTGGAACTTTGAGGGTGTAATTGAGGATGAATTGAAATAATATGGTTCAGGGGAGAAATTTGGGGAAGATATTCAGAAAGAGAAATTTCTGTGCAGCTGAGCAGTGATGGCTTTAATATCCTGCAAGTTAAATCCTGGCGTCTCCAATGGTACTTGGCTTGTCTCTAAAATGCTGAAAAGATCTGTGTGCTTCTGGGTTCTTTCTTCTATGGCTAATTGGGCATTTGCTCATCCTGACCTTGGAGATAGTTTGTAAAAATACAATTGAAAAAGTACATTAGATATGACTATAGAAAGCTTTTCATAATGGCTATTTAAAGAAATAAAAGTGATTTTATTAATTCTCAATTTCATAAACCCAGCTAAATGGAGAGAAAAATTCAGAGGTGGCCCTCAGCAAAGTGGAAGAGAAAGCAAAGCTTGACCTTTACAGTCCGTCTCTCTTCCCCCATTAGCCCTGTATCTGTCCTAGAGAGTTGCCAAGGAAGTGTTCTGTTATCTTCCTCTTTATTTTCAAAGAGCTGTTGTCCTGTGCTGCATTACCAACACAGTCACTTTCAGCAGGTTCCGCAGTGTATGCCAGCTGCTGGCTCTCTTTCCACCTAGAAGTTAAAATGCATTAGTTATTGGAAGGGACTGATACACTTTGTAGAGGGTTAAATAAAACAAGATGAAATACAAATATAGTAGCCCAGAGTGGAAGGAATGATAAAAATTATCCATCTTAGACTGCACTTAGTATCATAAATTTTTAACAGGAAAGATTTGCCACCCAGAAGCAGGGGTTTACCTCTCAGAACTGAATACACATGGTTTATGTGGGAGGTGACCTCGAGAAGCACTTGTTAAGGAATGAAGACAGTCCTGAGGGGATTTGACTAACCTTGGGAAACACAAAAGTTACGTGTTTTATTATATAAGTCTTGCTTTAACTTGCCCTTAACAACCCAGCAGAAAAGTTTAACTACAAGGCATAAAACGTAAAGCTAGATTAGTATGCTGAACTGTAAAAGGCTTAAATCAACAGCTTCCAACATTGTGAGTTCTGCCAATAACCCACTGTGATTATGGAACATTGGATCATGTATACAGCTACTTTCTCTTAGTTCAATGAGAAGAAATTTTTGCATCAATAATGATTAGAAAATTATTAGGTCTACACCGTGTGTTCTGTATAACTACTACTACGGGGACAACAATATGCATTGTATCCATTATTGGGATTGTGCTACTATCATGTTTTGAAAAGTTCTCATTGGTATTGCTTATTAAAAGTAATTTTTAAAAAAGGAATGAAGACAGGGAAGAGAAAGCAGCTTACACCAGGTATGCTAGGGAGCAGGTTACCACTGTAGGCATCAGAGGCTCATTCTACCACAGACCTGAGTGCTGTTGTAGAACACACCCTACAGTGGATCTCATGAGTGGAGGTGGGGACATCTTCCATTCATCATTGGCTGATGAATACTTTCAGGTTTGCTCACCCCCAGGGAGGTCAAGGATCTTCTCCTGTGGGACATAAGGCAATAAATTAGGGAGTCATGGATGCTTACAGTGGGGCACTATTGAGCGGGGAAGTGATGAGATTATATGGTAAGATAAAAGTCTGCACACGCATCACCTTGGACTGTGCAAGAAGATACGTGCATGAGGTGTGGTTGACTATGAAGACCACAGGGGATTAACACAAACATCACTGTGGCTGTGCTGATACTCAGAGAACCTCCTCTGGATACAGGGAGAAAGGAGGTTTCTTTTCCCATAATCAGAGAAAGGGAAAGATAGATACTGTCAACTTTGCCAGTAGAAAAGGAAAACAGCGTGGGAGATATGGTGGAAAACATAAGAGAAACCCCTCGCTTAACCAATCATACTTTTTTTTTTTTGACACATAGTTTTGCTTTATAGCCCAGGCTGGAATCAAACTCACAGAAATCCTCCTGTGTCTGCCTCCTGAGTACTAAGATTACAAAGGCGCACCACCATACACTGTGAGACAATACTTCTGATGTTTGTTTTGAATTGTATCATTGACTTATTGTACCCACGTAGCCAAAGCCAAGATCTACAGACGTCAAGAGGTGAAGAGAACTGGAAACGTCACTTTCTGTACTACCTCTCTTTAGTCCCTTCTTTCTCTGTCTTCCATCTAATAATTCTTCTATGATTTCCTGTGATAGCCTCCGATTTCCTCACACACACTGTCGCTAAGTATTCCCCAGAGTAAGAGAGTCATCTGCTCTTGTGACACCTCTAGCTCTGCCTCAGTTACTCTTCTCTCATTGCTGGGACAAATACCCGACACCCAAGATGAGGGAAGGAAAGGTTTATTTAACTCACAGTTACTGAAGGTTTCAGTCCATACTCAGCTGATTCCAAGGAAGACAGGCACAGGGCAGAGAGCAACAGTTCATGGCAGCAGAACAGCAATAATGGCAACAGAGAGTCTGTGTCTCGGTCTCTCTTGTATTACATTCAGGCTACTGCCCCAGGCTGGGGAAGGTGCAACACCCATAATCCCAGTAGTATTAAGACATATAATCCTAGCCAGTACTCAGACCAATAAACCCAGTGGATCATGAGTTCGTCTCAAACTCTAGAAGTCCCTGCCCCATGATTGCTTGAGGCTTTGGGAGCACAACTAGACACAAGCCATAACAAACTGGAAACTGTGCCTGTTAGGAAACTCTCTCTCCAGCAGACTGACATGTTGACATGTGCCTCTGGAGTTACAGCTGCTCTCTGAAAAAATGTGATGTTTCTGAGAGCAGTTAACAGGCCTGGGAGGAAGAGGGTTGTGCTCTTGCTTGCTTCAGACTTCCTGCTCTAAACCATAAAATCATCCTCACAGCTTGTTTGAGTTTTGGTTTAATGGAAGTTGGTTTTCTAGTTTTTCTCTCATGACACATAAGGGATTTGCTCTCCATGTTTTTTTCTGAATCTTATATTTTCTTTTTAGTGACTTCTGGTTATAAATGCGGTGCACAGAAGTTCAGCACTTGGGTGCCTTTGAGTTGCTGAAGGACAGTGATGTTGTCTGATCCCCACAAGCTCTTGTATTTGTTTCTTTTCTTTTTGCTATTTTAAAATTAATTTTAATGAGAAAGAAATAGCAATGAGATGGTTTCAAAACAGGTTAGTAGAACAGTTACAATAATTAATACATCGTATATTGTTGTCTTCATAGTAATTATTCAGAAAACAAGATACTGACATGATATCTTGTCTAAACGCTATTGGTACAAACCTTTCTTCTCATTAAACTAAAAGAATGTAGCTGTACACCTATCATAACTATTTTGTATATACAAATACTTTTTTTTTTACTACAAAACGGTCTTTCATTCATATCCTGCTTTTTTTGTTTTATTTTGTCAGAGTTGGGTGTTCCATTGCCATTTAAATATCGTAGGTGCATGAATTCAGCAAAATAACTGAATATAGTACAATAGTCCATTATAGTAAAGGATTACCCACAGAACTGACCACGTCAAAAGTTGTTGACATGAGTATTTTACAGCTCAGGATATTAACGTGGCATTACTTTTTATAGCGCATGGCTATGCTTTTCTGCTGGATGGTTAAGACCAAGATAAAGCAAGACCTACTTAACAAAAAGAACATAACTTTTGTATCTGACAAGGTCAGTCAAATCCCCTCAGGATTTACCCTGAAACCTTGTATAGCAGTTTGTAGTTCTGTTGTCAGTGTTAGGCAGTGGGTTAGCTCAGTTATGTAAGCAGCAGATAGGGCAAACCCTGTCAGGCCCAGGGGACTGCAGTCCGATTCCCAGTTGCCTGTGCCTTCATAGACCTGCCCTGAAGGCAGCCTGATGCAGCCAATTAAACAAACAGACAACCAACAAACCTCTGCTTCTTTCTGTACATCTTGACTTTTTTTGGAAGTCATCAATTTTACTTTCATAGATGGAAGCAGAGGTTGGCTGCATTATGCAAGGTTTTGACAGGGAGGAGCTGCATCTTTTTTTCATAGTTCCTTTTGCAAAAGTCCTGGAAAAAGATCTCCACTGGTGGGCCCAAGTTGTGTGACCACCGACAAACCAGCTATCCGTAGTTGTTAAGTGTGGTAGACCCTACCAATTGCAGCCAGAGACACCAGTTCACCAGGAAGGAGGAGGCATCTTCTCCAGGCAGATCAAATATCAATGCCCTGGGATCTAACCATGTGAGATACTTGCTTCCATATCTACCTTTTAAGTTCTATCTTTCATATTTATCATTTTCAAGTTCTTTTGCCTTAATTATCTGCAGAAAACGAGAATATGAAGACATTCATACTTTGAGGGTGTGGAAACAATTTCTAGTTATTTTAGGAGTTTTCTCAAATACTAGGTCCAGAAATAGCATGTGCATAGGACCTAAGCCCAGTAAGTTATGACCTAGAATGAGCTAAAACACACAAGTAAATAGGCTTCATGAAGTTCACGAGCTGCGGTTTATACTTTTCCTTAGACCTAATGATGCTTATTTTACATGGTGCTTGATAAACTAGATAATTTTTCAGAATGCACAACCTGAGCATAACGGTCTTTGTGCTTGGCATTAGGTGCAAAAGAGGAGAATAAAGCAGGTTTTATATTTAGTTCAGTGGAAAGGAACAGAGTAGTAAGGAATAAATAATAATAGAAACTTAACTGTATTGTGATGCATTGGGAGGCCTGAAGTGCTGCTTGACTTCTAAGCATATGCACATAAAGATAGAGATCATTTAGCTGTGAGAATGCTGAGACAGTAAAAAGTAAGAATTAATACCAGGCAACAGGTGAAAACGTTATAGGAAGAGCCACAAGCACTAAATAATTAGGACGATGTGGTCTTAAAGAGGTCAAGACACTTGAAGCAGTGCAGAAAGTATGACTCTGGCCAACTGGATGCAGCCTTTCCCCAGGACTAAATTAGGAGTTGGGGGCACTTTACTTCAGTCTCAGCCTCAACTCCCATTTCATTTATTTATTTATTTTTTTAAATTTTATTTATTTTTTTTTTCTTGTTTCAGAACCCCTGCCTGTTTTTATTCATTCATTTTTATGGCCGGCTCAGCCCGTCCTGAGGAGAGGGCTGGCGCAGCATGTGGTGCCGGGGATCGAACCGCGGTCCCTGAAGCCACCCAAGCTTTCCCAAGCAGGCGCCTTAGACCACTGAGCCATCCCGCCGGGCCCCGTATTTCATTTATTTTTTACATGTGTTCCTTTTCATGAGATGAGATACATGGCATAAAAGAAACTGGCATAGGACATGCCCAGTGACTGTGGAGGCTAAGCTACAGATATGGAATTATATAGATATAATGTGTGTATCTTGTAATAAAGCCATTTGAACAAAATGAAAACCTGATGTATAATATTAACCCTAAAGATATTGATGATTTTGGGGAAGAAGAAGGGTAAATGATTTCCTGGAGCCAGAACAAGTTTGCTTCTATATTTTGGTTATATAAATATATTCGCTTTGCAGCTGCGCCCTGAGCCTTACATGAGTGTTTTGTCTGCATAGTTTTGGTTACATGTTATACTTCCAAAAATATTTTAAAATGTTAGAAAGAGTTGTGGTACTGAGATTTCACTCCTAGTTTTATTGCCACAAGCTGCAGTCCTTAAACATCTCTGGACCTTGCTCTGACCCTCCATGAATATATTAAATCATATCATCCTCAGGGAATTTTGATATTATTTGTTTGCAACTGTGTTGATCATGATGACCTTGTACGCAAGGTTAGACTATGTTCAGCTTAGCTTGTGTAAGGAGAAAAATGTGACAAAGGCTCCTTTCCAAGATGAATTGATTACACATTTTCTAGGGTCCTGACGTGGAATAAAGCAGTATAAACTCAGCAAATACATACTGAGCATTGTGTATTAAATAGGAGAAAGTTCGTAGGGAAGGAGGGGTTGGGAAAGTGAGCTTTGGTGCAAGTAGGGGAGGGACACATAAGCCAGGCAAGTGACCCAGGCCATGTGGAGCAGAATCCTGAGCATCCAGAAAGACCAGGACAGGCCAGATAGCTCAAGGGCTAGCCAAAGAGATCAGCGGATTAAAGTGCCTACAAGCAGGTGCAGGGGCTGTGGTTCGATCCCAAGGCCTGACATATTAGCCCTGCCCCCAGGGCATACCGAGAGGGCAACTGAGACTGGGCATGGTGGTTCGTGCCTACAACCCCAGCTTTTGGGAGGCTGTAACCAGGTGGATCACTATTAAGTCTGATCTAGTCGTGAGACTCTGAACAGTTCATACCCTTCCCTAAAAAAAAAAAAAAAAAAAAAAAGAATGATCTTTAAGGAGAGAGAGCCTCTGTCTTGGTGTCTTAAGAAAGGTAAATCAAACTTGTCCAGGAAATGGAAAGAATAGGCAGAGAAGTTATGCATAGAAGGAGCATTAAATTTAATAGAGACTTGAGAAGCAACAATGTACTCTTGAGCAGACGTCTAGTATGATTCCCAAGAGCCCTTTACACTATTTCATTCAGTTTAGGTCTTGCCTCAAATGATTCCAAGAAGTAGCAAGATTTTACATGCTGAAGAAGCAAATCTTGAGTCAGTGAGTGAGTGAAGGGGGAAGGAGGAGGGCGCGCTGGGCGAAGGCACTGTGACCGCCATTATCCTCTGCTTCTCTGCTGCACCGACTCCTGCGTCCTGCCTGATCCACTTGGTTGCGGCATATAGATTGATGTGTTCATTTAATATAAGAAAATGGAAACTGAGCAGCCAGAGGATCCTTGCCCGACACGGAAACCAGTGGTGAACTTGGTAAACACCCTGCAGAAGTTCTGGAAGAGGAACATGCATTTAAAAGATCTAGAAACACCAGTGAGATGATTGAGTTATGAATTGTGCTCCAGAGCAAGAATGCTGGGCAAGTGGTTGGAGAAGGATGCAAGAACATTAAGGCTTTCTAAACAGAGTACAATGCCAGGGTTTCAGTCCTCGACAGTAGTGGGCGCATGTTGAGTATCAGTTCTGATTTTGAAACCGTTGGAGAAATTCTGAAGAGAATCATTTCTACCTTGGAAGAGGGCCTGCAGTTGCCACCACCCACTGCAACTAGCAACTTCCGCTCGAATCTGAGGCTGTGGGATGCTTACATTACCAACACTATGAAGGAAGTGACTGTCCCTGTGAGTTGAAATTGTTAATTTACCAAAGTCTGCCAGGAAGAATTACCAGGAGTCAACGAACTTCGAAAGAACATGCAGACAACACCAAAGCTTTTCCAAGGATGCTGTCCTCATTCCACTGACAGAGTTGTTCTATTATCATCATCGTCATCATCATCATCATCATCATCATCATGGCTGGCTTGGCTTGCCCTGGGCATGGGGCTCATGCAGCATGTGGTGCCAGGGATCGAACTGCGGTCCCTGCATTTCCCTAAGCTGTCCTAAGCAAGTGCTTTTTAGACTGCTGAACCATCTGGCCAGTCCCCAGAGTTGTTCCTAGTGGAGGAAAGTCTGACGGTCTGCAGAATGCATAAAGATCAGCCTTGTTGTTATATCTAAGTCTTCCATCAAAGGATGCATACAGTTTTCTGATCTCAATTTTTACAATGAAACTTAAGATTATGATAGTTTTGCCATGATGTTTGATAACTGCGTTGGGTGGCCTATAGGATTTCCTATGCAGGGAAGAGGTGGTTTTGACAGCATGCCTCCTAGTTGAAGTGGGCATCCCATGCCTCACTCTAGAAGAGATTATAATGACATGAGCCCTTGTCAGGGACCACCACCTCCTCCTCCTGGTCGAGCTGGCCAGGGTGGTAGCAGAGCTCACAGTCTTTCTGTTTCACCATCACCACCATCTAAAGGAGGAGATCTAGTGGCTTATGATAGAAGAAGACCTGGATACCGCTATGATGGTATGGTTGGTTTCAGTGCTGATGAAAGCTGGGGCTCTGCAATAAATATGTGGAGCCCATCAGAGTGGCAGATGGCATAAGAACCACAGGGTGGCTCTGGGTATGATTATTCCTGTGCAAGGGATTATGGCTCATATGGTGATCTTGGTGGACCTATTATTACTGCACAAGTAACTATTTCCAAAGATTTGGCTGGTTCTATTACTAGCAAAGGTGGTCAGTGGATTAAACATAACCATCATAAATCGGGAGCTTCTATGAAAATTGATGAGCCCTTAGAGGGATCCAAAGATCAGATCATTATCATTACAGGAGCACAGGACCAGATACAGAATGCACCATATTTGCTCAAAACAGTGTGTAGCAGTATTCTGGAAAGTTTTTCTAAGACTAGTGAAGAACTGAAGGAATCTTACATCTTTTTATTTTTAAATCTGTTTCTGTCTGAGTAACCAACATTCCTCTGCTTCATAGGTGTTCTGTATTTGAGGTGTACTGAAATCTTTGCTATTCACCAGATGTAATGTTTTAGTTCCTTACAAACAGGGCTGGGAGTGGGAGGGTGTTTAAAAACTAACAGAGAAATTTTAAAACAGTAGCAGAGTGAGGCAGAGTGAGTGGATTTTATTTTTTGTTCATTGCTGGTGGTTTAAAAAATTTTTCCCATGTAGCTATCGTGAACACCATGCATTGTGTGGTCACTGTAAACATTTAGGGGGTGGGACGGGATGGAGAGTAACAATAGTCCACATCCCTGGCATCTGTTCAGAGCAGTGTGTAGAATGTAATGCTCTTTTGTAAGAAACGTTTTATGATTTTTAAGATAAATTTAGTCAGTCTAAGAAAAAGGAAGCATATCTTGATGAGTGCTTCTTCCTATCTACTGCTCCTTCTGCAGGCCTACCCGCCCCTCACTTTCATTTATATCTCCCAACTTCTTTCCATTTATTTTCCCTCCCTTCCACAAAGACCTCCAGAATGGGAATCACACCTACTGAATTGCTTTTTTTTTTTTCTTTTTTTCAGTACTAAGCATAGAACCCATGGTCTTCACACTGAGCTACATCTCTCACCCACTATTACCTTTTTGCTGTTGTACTAAGTAAGTCATGAAGTTGCACAGGCTGGACTCAAACTCAGAACCCTCTTGCCTCAGCCTTCCAGAACTCTGACATTACAAGCATGCACCACCTCATCTGGCTCACACTCACTTTTATAAATGCATCATTGTATCCTCTCCAGTGTTGTTGTTCTTCAGGGCTGTTAGCATAAATATACATTCCCTCACATGGCCTGTGTACTAGCTTTCCATCTCTATGGCAAAATACCCAGGATAAACCACTTAAAAGAAAAAAGATGTATTTTGCCATATGGTTTCAGAGGATTCACTGCCTGGTTGCTTAGTCCAGCAGCTATAGGGAAGCAGTTCACCATAAAAGAAGCAGATGGAAGAGAAAAGTTGTTTATCTAATGATGGCTGTGAAACAAAGAGCTAAGGATAACACAACAGTGACCAGAGACAAGATATATCCTTCAGGGCATGCTTTCAGTGACTATGTTTCCTCCAAATAGCGCTACCTCCTACATTTTCCCTCACTTTTCCATAGTCTAAATTGCAAACCCATCAGAAGATGAATCCTTTCAGTCACTTTCCCCAAGCCCAACCTCTGAACATGGATACTTAGGGAATCAAGTCAACAGCACATGAGCTGAAAAGGATATTTTATATCCAAGCCTGGGAGAAGCTGTGAGGGTGTCTCTGATTTCCCAAGTCTCCCACTGCAACCAAACTTGTCTTCTGAGAGTTTCTTCTGTACAGTCTCCAAAAGCCTGTCTGATGAAGATGAAGGCTTGCTTCACACAGAAGAACTAAACTGACTGTGAACTTGGACCTAAGGCTGCTCTCCAAAAGTTCTGTGGCATTAGCAAATACCTGCCCTTTCTGTTGTGAGTTTCTCTTTCTGCTCAGTGAATATGTTGCACAAAACAATAGCTTTGATTTCTTTGTGCTGGTACATTTTCTTTCTTTCTTTCTTTCTTTCTTTCTTTCTTTCTTTCTTTCTTTCTTTTTTAGACATTCTACTGTGTTTTTGCTAGACCCTCTCCCAATGATAGTACATTATTCCCCTTTAGAGAAAATTTAATCTCCAAGCTTCAGTACAAATTGCATCACATTTAATGCTTTCATTCAGTAACATACAGGTGTTCACTGTAGGCCAGAGCCCAGAGTTTAACCTTGTGGACCACAAGACAGTTGTTCAAGTCAAACTCATGCCCTGAGAGGTCTTTCCACTTCTCCACAGGCACTGGTGCATTCCTGTTGACTGCCCATCTTAACTCTACCTACACTTCATTCCTGTATCACAGTTACTTAGTCACATGGTGTGTTGGTTGTGCAAACATTTTATACATTACCATATTCTCTAAGAAACTCTAATATCACTAATAATAACTTTTGCTGTAATTCTTTACAAAACTCTTTCCTGGACATTGCTATTTTTGGATTAGAAAAGAAAAAAAAATACTGGAGAATGAATCAAAGATCAGGGTCACTTAACTATTTAAGGGTATTGCCTGTCTAATAAATGTTCTAGTCAATTAGGCCAAAGTCAGTTTAGTCAACAAATGAGCTCTACTTGCTCTTTGTCTTGGATGAAGCTATTTTTTTGTCTTTCTAGTGAGCCATACAGATCAGTTAAAGAATTAGAGACATGTCCAGCCACATCAAAGTAGGAAGAAACTCAATATTACAACTAAAATAGTTAATAAACTGGAAGACAAACGAAGTGAAAGTATGGAGACCATAGGAAAAGGTGAAGACTTTCTGAATAGAATTGCAGTTGCATAAGAAATGGCACCAAGAGTTAATAGGCTTGTATCAAACTGAAAAGCTTCCAAAAAGCAATTTCTGCATGCAACAGAACCAAGGGACAACTTACAGAATGAGGATAACATTTTTGTCAGGTATTCCTTGCCTTGGTCAGGGGACTAATATTCAGAATACAGCAAGAACTTGAAAAATTAGAGTCACTCCCAAGTAAATAAGCCAATCAAAAATGCACAACTAAAAAAAATCTTTTATTTTTTAATGGACTTTTTTTGCTACAAATTCGTATAAGGCTAAATTTCTAAGTTTTTTTGTAAAATTTGTAATTTTTTTTACATTCCGTAGGGACTTAAAATTTAGAATATCAATGATTGATGAAAAATACATGTTCCATGTTAGGTTGAAGGCATTTGACATTCAGAAAGATAGTGATGTTAAGCTCAAGTGTCTATGTCTGTGTTATAGGGGATAATATCATTAAGGTTCTCTTCTGGAAGGTTAACAACTTAAGTTGGCAGATCAAAAAATTAGAGAGAAAGAAAGGCTATGAGGATAGCCAATATTTTGACCCTAGCCTTTCAATGTTAGTGAGGACTCAGGAAATAAGAGAACCTGTACTGTAACATCTCGTAACTCAGTGGTGTCCCAAATATTCTGTACAAGGAGATTATGGGGCCACAGAAGAAAGTGATTAATGATGTATAGTGTGTCTAAGGAGAGTTACCTAGACAGAAAACATTCTCTGGGACTTTCACAGAGAGAAAATTGGTCAAACAATGGCCGTGGCTCATCCAGGTGTCTGACACTGTCAAAAGTTCTACAAACAGCTGTACATGGTTTCAGGTAAATCTTGAGGGCCATTGACTAATCCTATCAGATACAAAAGTTACATTTTTTGTTAATGTCTTGTTTTATCTTGGTCTTAACCATCCAGAAGAAAAGTTTAACTACGAGGTATACAAAGTAAAGCCATATTTGATATTCAGAAAGCCAGTGATGATAAGCTCAATTACCTATGTTATAGAGTAATAGCATCACAAAGCTTTTCTGCTGGAGGGTTGAGAATGTAAGTTAACAGACCAAAAATTGGAGAAAAGGAAGGGTTATGAGGATAACCAATATTTGGGCCCTAGCCCTCCAAGGTCAGTAAGGACTCAGGATATAAGAACCTGTGCTGTAATATCCTATAACTCAGAGGTGTCTCAAATTTTCTGGTCAAGGAGATTATGGGACCTCAGAGGAAAGGGATAAATGAACTATAGTGTGCTTAAGGGGAGTCTTTCAGAGAAAAAACATTCTCTCAGGCTTTCACAGAAAGCAAACTGGCCAAGCAATGGCCATGACTCGTCCTGAATGCTGACACTAACAACAGTTCTACAAAGTATGATATATGGTCCCAAAGTTAATCCTGAGGGGATCTAACCTTGGAAGATACAAAAAAAAATGAATGTTTTGTTATACAGGTCTTGCCCTTGATCACCCAGCAATAAAGCCATATTAAGATGCTGATCTGTAAAGTGATCAGGTCAACAGCTTCCAACATTGCCAGTTGTGCCGATAACCCACTACTATTATAGACTATTGGACTATACAGACAGTTACTTTGTCTTAGTTCAATGAGAAGAAATATTTGTAGTAATAGTGTTTAGAAAAGATATCATCTCTGCATCTTGTACTCTAAGCTACTACAAAGACAACAATGTGCAATGTGTTAATTATTGTGACTGTCCTACTAATCTGTTGTGAAACTGTCTCATTACTATTTCCTTCTCAATAAAATTAATAAAAAAAGAAAAAAAGGACAATTGAATGGAAGACAGTGCTCAGAATTGTTAATAAATACAAGAGGAAGCACTCATTTTCATTGGCTAGGAGTGAAATGCCAATTAAAATGTTACTGAGATTCCTTCTTACTCTATAAAGAATGCCTGTTGCCAATATGTTATCGAATAATAAACGCTGCTGCCAAGACTGCAGGGTAGAATAAATACTAATACATTGTTTGTGGAAATATAAGTTAACGCAACAGTAATTAGTACACAGATTTCTGAAAAATATTTAAAATGAGATATTTCATTCAGCTTAGCTATTCTCCATGTAGGTTTCTTTCCAAAGACTTGAATATCATGTCCTGATGATACATGGACAGCAGTCTAACTGACAGTAGCTAAACCTGGAAACCAGTCTACATGTGTATCAACAGATAAATGGATTTAAAAATTATGGTGTATTTATAGGAAGGGAATACTACTCAAGCATGAAAAGGATAAAATTTGATTAATTTGCAGGTGAATCAATGTGCTTGAGACCAAAAGGTTAAATGAAATAAATCAGACACTGAAACTTAAATATCACTTCATTTCTGTTATATGAGAGACACAGAGTGTGAGCAAAGAGAAAAATAAAAGATAAGTGAAGCAAACAGTGAGGTAGATCTTTGCAAATGAGAAAGGGATGTAGAGACAGAGAGAGGGAACATCAGGGAAGAGACCAAAGTAAAAATGATTGTGTTGTGATGTGTGTGTGCACCGTCTCCTCTGCATTCATCCCTCATTATGTATTAGAGACACATAGTGCTTACAAAAGGACAGCATGTAGGCAAAGTCTATGAAAAGAGCGGCTTGTCTGGCTGAGGACACTCTCAGACTGCATTCTATATCACCGGGAGGGAAAAGAGCACCCATGGTCTCGAGGGTCTGGTGCTTTTGTGTTTTGGCAGATAAAAATGCGTTGTAGGATTTGGTATACACGTATCTACTGTGGCAGGTGAAATAATACCAATTCCCTCAGTTAAATGCAGCGACAAGGGTACAACTACAGCACCCATGCAAAGGAACAAAGCACCAAGGTGCACAAGGACAGGTGGAGAAGGCCCACAGGGCCGACTTGCTGGGTGGTGAGCCGAAACTCTAACAGCAGACACCTTTGAAGGTTATTTCCAGGATGAACTTGTGGGCTAGGGAGACAGCTCAGTGAGCTAAGCACCTGCCTGGCAAGCGCAAGGACCCAGGTTTGATTCATGGTACTGCATGTCCTGCTGGCTCTGCATTTGGGTGTGGTGGCATATGCCTGTGACCACAGCACTGAGGAGGCTGAGATAGGAGGATCATTACCAGTCTGAACTGTGTAGCAAGACCCTGTATTAAATAAATAAATAAAAATTCAAAGATGAACTTCTCATCGAGTTCTCTAGCATTGGGAGAACAGTTCCAATACTCACTTGAACAGGTCAAGGAACATTGTTCCTCAGGACATTTGAAGTCTACGCAAGTCCAAACAATTCATTTCACTATACAGTGAAATGGCTTATTGTATCTCATCCTTCAAAGACAAAATATGAAGACCACTGAACTTGAGACCAGCAAGTGTATTACTTAGGAAAACTTGTCTATAAAAACACCTGTTACCTCCCCCCAATCCTCTTAAAACCCCTGGTTTTAGAAATTATTTTTTAAAAAAGTAGGCTACTGAGATAGCTCAGTGGACTAAAGCACTTGCTGAGACAAGCTTAGGCAAGTACAGGGACCACGGTTTAATCCCTGGCACCACATGCCACGCCATCCCCACCCCCAGGGCAGGCTGAGCCCGCCACAGGGTCTGTGTATGGTGGCACACTCCTGTAATCCCAAGGCTGGGAAAGCTGAAACCAGGATCACTAAGAATCTGAGCTGCATAGTGAGACCCTGTAACAAATAATTTTTAAAAATTAATAAATAAAAATAAAAAAGCAAAAGGACTCAAGCTATTTAAATCAACCCTGAATTTGTCTTTGTTAAAATGCATGACCTACCTTGGCATGGTTAGAATGTGTATTTCAAGTTGTCATTGTTCACCCAATGTTCCAATAATTAGTATCTGCAGTGTGATAGGGTGATAAAAGTTCATTGTCAGTAAATCCTGCCAGACTGATTCTGTCATGGTTTGTAGCTCTCTGAATGGACATGTCCTTATTCTTTTTCTACTTCATTTTCTGCAGATGGTAAATGAGAAGCAGGTTTGGAAATAAGTCAGCTTCCAAGCTCCTGTTTCTGTTGCAAATTTGGTTTCATCTGAGAACTATAGTAAATGGTGCTTGGTGCTTCATTTACAGGGGAAATATACAAAAGAAGAAATGTGTATTGCCTTTCTTTGATGGTTTGTTGCATTTTATTTTCATTTTTCTGATTATATGGACTTTGTTTTTCGGTGGCTTTCTGGAAATGTAATGTAGCTAGGAAAAACTCGCTGCATTCTTTTGTGACAGCATGAATGAACTTGGATGACATTATTTTTAATGAAATAAGCCAGGCATAAAAAATACCCCATGATTTCAGTCACACATGGAATTGAAAACAGTTGTGCTGTAGGGTGGAGAGTGGATGGTGTCCACCAGGGCATGGACAATGGTGATGGGGGGATGTGGACCAAGGAATGCAAAGCTTCAGCTAGACCAGAGGAGTAAATTAAGGAGACCCAGCCCGCACCCTCGCCAGCCTGTGTTACTATTTGATTTCTTGATGATGGCCATTCACTCTGGAGTAAGATGAGTGGAATACCAGTGCTGTTTTCATTTTCACTTCTTGAACAGCCAGAGATGCTGAAGTTGTTGCATGTTTGTCTTCTGCCATGTTGATGCAAACATAAATGAGGATGAACCTTGTGGAAGTCAGCATGGTGACTACAAGTAGAAATTCCATTTGACCCAGGTGTTCCTGATCTATGGATCTTCCTGAAAGAGTTAAGGCAGCAGATTACAATGATACATGCATACGCATTGTTAGGGTTTGTGTCTAGATGTCCCTCACAAAGCCTCATGTAGTCCCTGGGATGGGCTTCTAGAGTTTGTGATTCATTTATGATCCAGTGCTGGGTGTAGTAGGGGCAAGTGTGGCTGTGCTTCCGGATGAGTGTTCTCCACCCAGCCTGGGACAGATAGCCTGAATGAAATGTAGGGGATGGGGAGAGGCTTGCTCAGTGTTGCTTCTCTGCTTTTGCCGCTGCTGCTCCCCTTTTGCTCTTGCTGTTTTACTATTTACCACTGCCACAAATTGCTGCCCTCTGCCATATGCCATGCTGCCTTGGAACCAGCTGAGTATGGACTGAAACCTCCACAAACTGCTTTGAGCTGAATAAACCTTTCCTTCCTTAATTTTGGATGTTGGGTATTTTGTCCCAGCAATAACAGAAAAGTAATGAAGACACCCATATTTGTAGCGCACAATTTATAACTAAGTCCTGAACGTGGCCTGTATAACCATGAGTAGATGAATGGATAAAGAAAATGCAGTATTTATATATAGTGAAATTCTACTTGGCCATGCAGAAAGATGCTACTGTTTGTAGGAAGATAGTTGTACAATGAGACCATCATGTTAAGTAAAATAAATCAGACATAGAAACTTAAATATCTCATGGTTTTTCTTATGAGATACTCAGAATATAAGTAAAGAATAAAATGCAGGATGGATAGTAGAATACAGGGAGAGAGATCTTTTACAAATGGGAAGATGACCAAGAAATAGAAGGGGAGGGTAAGGAGATGGAAAAGAATTGAGATGTGTCATGAACACTTAGTCGCTCCCCATGAGGAATGCAATCTTTATGCACTGGCAACACATGCTAACAAAAAATGAGAGTTGGAAAAAGAGAAATCTACTGTACAGCATGGTAACTGTAGTTAATAACAATGTACCATACTGTAAAAAATTGCCGAGTATTCATTATGAGTGTTTTTACTGGAAAATATATTATATAAGATATTGCATAAGTTAATTGGCTCAATTTAGAAATCTATAATGTATACATGTTTCAAAACATGTTTATACATACACACTTTTTTGGCAATTAATAGTAAAGAATTTTGAGCTCTACTTCATGTAAAAACAAGTCAACTTTATTTAGCTTTTCTTTTTAATAGATTTTTATCATGCATATTTTATGACAGAATCTAAAATTATTAATAGTTCTGTCCTTATATTAAATAATTTAAGGACTTTAGAAAAAATTATTCATAGCCTATCTCCATCATACTTTAATATTATCCTTTTCTCTTTTTTTTATTCTGTATAGCTTTTAACTACCTCCTGATATGACATAGATATGTGGACCCACAAGTATATCAATATCATAAAATATTTATGTAAATATATAGCATATATCTTATATACTATGGTGGTTTTTATTTCTTCTAAGATTTTGCTTTTGGTTTTTGGTAATTATTTTGTAATGTTATTAATAAGCACATGCATGCGCACGTCCTCACTTAGATTTATCCTTAGACTCACATGTTTGTTTATATTTGCACCTTGTGTTGCTGTTGCATGTTATGAGTCTGTGGTCAAACAAATGATGGAAGACATGATGCATACAGCTTCAGAGGTCTTACTGAGATTATTAGGCTCTCTCCACATGAGCTCGGAGTCACAGAAGCACCTCATATTTATTGAGTGCAAAAGGCAGCCTAAGGGATGTGCATAATTACTTTGGTGAACACAAACTACTATCCCTATGGACTTCCACCATTTGCCTGACACTAGTTTCACACAAATGCTAGCTGATAACATCCCAAGCAAGGGATCAAAGAACAGGGCGCCAGCAGGAGAAGCTGCTATCTGCAGCCTTGAATCTCCCTGGGCTCTTTCTGTTGCTTCCTGCTTCTTGAGATATTAGGCCTTTGTCTCATCATTATATTTCTATTTATTACCCCTTCTCTCCTTAGTCTTACTCTCTATTACTTAAAGATTTGAAAATAGTTCATTCACTGAAAGACTAAAATTATCTCAACGTTATTATCTGAAAGTCTTTACTTTGTCTTTATATATGAATGACTCTTTAGCTACATATAAAAATTCCTGGTTAGTGATAGTTTTGCTTCAATTATTTGAAGTTATTACAGCTTTACATTTTAGCCTTGAATTTTTGGTCTCAGAAAAGCTCTTTGTTTTGGAGGGATACAGAAGAGAAAGCTTTTTACTAAGGAATGGTAAAACCTGATAAATTTCTCCATTCATAGGAGAGTAGAGTGCACTTTTATTAGAGTGGCCTTGAAATTCTTTCTCAGTTTTACCTTGATTGATAACACACCTTGGTTGCCTTCTTTTTCTTCCATGTGTCACTTCTCTGCTCTCCTGTTGGGTCATGAGAAAGAACTTTCCAACTGCTTCAGAAAGTGGGAAAGAACGTGGGACAAGTGTGTTGGAAGTGTGGGGAAATATTTTGAAGAGGATCAAGGGCAGCAGGTCTTTTACTGTAATACTGTAAATTTTTTAATTTAAGCATCCACCTTTTCCTTGGGTCATCCCCTGCACATTGTCCTTCAGCTTCCCAAGTGAAAAAATGCAGAGAGGTAGGTGTGCTTCCACAGAGATTTGAGAGGCACATCAAAGCCTCCTACACTGCAAGTTTTGCTGATCGCTCATTGGCCAGAACATTTGGCAAATTCTGATCAATGATATTATTTATTGGTTATTTTGCCCCAGGTCATAGAATAAGTTAGCCAAAGGCAAGATGAGTGATTCTACCGAGGTCTGTAATTCATACGAGTGGTATAATTTCAGGCAGAAGAGAGAGCTTAGATAGAGAATTTTATAGTTCAGTGATAGTTTATTCTAATTAGAAATTTGTTTCTTAAAATTTTTTCTGATTGTTTAAAATCAATCTTAAAGATAATTTTTCCTTTTTGTGTCAAATAATTCAGTATTTAAGTAAATTACATTTTAATGAGAACACATTTGTTTGGGAAGAATTTGGACACCTTGTAGAAAGCACAAAAAATATTTTTATCATAGAGTAAAAATTATTTTACATGGTTGATATAATATCTTCGATAATATTTTATATTATTTTCTTAATATCCTTGCATATATTTTACATGGTTTTGAAAGTATTAACCAGAATGTTTCTCACTAGAATTATAAAAGTTGGGCAACATCTGCCCACAAAAGCTCAGCTCTAGAGAAGCCGAAGGGAAAGTTTGGGGTGAGTAAATCACTGCTTTTCAATTTTTAATAATTAATGTGTGATTATTGTGATTCAATTCCTTGGCTAACCTCTCTGAGAAGAAAGCCTCATGGAATTGAGAGACCAGAGAATTTCTTAGACAATACCTGTGAGAAAAATTTCACTCTTACACTACTAATTCAAAAAAATCAGGAAACAAACTTACACCGGTATTTAAGAGATTGTAACAATAAGACCAGTATGGAAATTAAAGTATGATTTTGAGGGCCTGTGTTCTCCTTCTGTCCAGCCTTGCCTGCAGCTGGACCTCCCTAACCCCCCTGTTCAAGCTGCAGAAAAGGCTGCAAGCAGAACTTCATTTCTCATCTTCTGAAGACTGGGTCTTTGAGTTTTGTTTCAGAATTCATTACACTGCAGTCTTTACTCTGTTTTTTTTTTTTTTTTTTTTTAACATTGCACATATCTTAAGGAGGCCAACAGAAGGAATCAGTGTGAAGATGTTATTAGTCTTATCTCCTGAAACATATCCACCCCTTGTCATCTCAGCCGTTAGATTGCTGCCACTTCAGAAACTATAATTTCTGTTGATGCCTGTCTATTCTTGACATTTTTTGTCTTATTAACTGATCTATTTCTTTTGTTTATTTTGTTTTGGCATAAACATTGACAGACAGATGCATACATTTCACCTGAAATCTTTGGGGTCTTTTTAAATTCCCCTTGCTCTGAGCAACAGTGCACATATAAAAGCTGTCACAAAAGGAATATGGGCCTGCTTTTGGTGTGCGAGTACCCAGAGGCCTTTTCTACTTACAGTTTTGTGTGGTGTAAACATGAATGGAATTTTAAGTGAGACATAAATTACTTCTCTAGGTTATATTTCACAGTGGAGGAAGGAGGGAAAAAAGGAACTTCTGTTTCCTAGAAATACAATCTTCCCCAAAACCTAAGAACTGATATGATAACCTCCGAAATGCTGTAACCTTTGTTTTGTTTTTAAGAGATTAAATATACATCCATATATATATATATATATATATATATATATATAATATTTACACATCATATAATATATTACGTACATTGCTGTGAATTTACAGGTGTACAAACGGTGTCAGTATGGCACATTAACTCTAAACAAACTTTTTCAAAGGAGTTCTAAAATCATCTTTTTGGCAAATTGAAAGCCTGTTTGTTGGTCCCACTCCTTGGTTGTCAGAGTTTGACCTATCTCTGAAAACTCATTGTCAGCTCTCAGCAGCCAAGACCAGCGGGGCGCACTGCTAAGCCACACTAACTCTTATTGTTCCTGCCTTTATTTTGCATTTACTGAATAAGTCACATTGATATTAAATGTTTATTGGTTCTTGGTATTTTCTTTCGTAGAACTGTGGACATTTTCTTTACAATTTTGCATTTTTCCATCATTTGGCTAAAAATTCAAGTTGTTACTCCATGGTTTGTAAAGGAAAAAAGTATAAGACTACGAAAGATAAATTGCAAAAGCAAGCCATATGGGTGGCACACCTGTATTTTCAGCACTCTGGGAGCTTGAGACAGGAGAACTGCAATCTTGAGCCCATCTTGAATAATTTAGTGAGTTAGGAAGACCCCATCTCAAAACAAAGACTAAGAGAATATCTGAGGATGTGATTCAGTACAAAGGACCTGGGTTCAATCTCCAAGACCCACTCCAAAAATTGAAAGATTTGGAACACAAGCAGTAAAAACCCTGGGCCCTACTCTCCACCAACAGCAAAGAGGAGTCAGTGGGTGGATGGTTCTTCCTTTCTTCTCCCTGGCGAGCATCCTCAGATGCATTTCATAAAAGCAAGCAAAGGTCCTCTGGGGCAAGCAGCAATGGCTCACAGAAGTGGTCAAGTCAATAATAGATCTTTTGAAGCACAGCCTGTTCTGTGTTACACATTTCTTGCCCATTAATTCTGTGATCTGGGATAATATTCCAAAATGCACTGTCTGCACATAAGTCTTTGTTGTGGTATTCCCTGGGGGGAACAATGCAGAGCCTTAAGATAGGCTCTTAAAGATGACAGTAAGAAATTAACTGCTGGTATTATTGAGGATGTGATCAGAACATGCTGCCGGTGGCATTACAATTACAACTGCTTTTATTTGCAGGTTAATCGTGAGGATATAAAGGAGGTGATGTAGTGCTCATAGCCATTGGATAATATGAGCAGGCTTTTGGTAATTATACAGATTATAAAATTATTTTTAAAAAACTGTCTTAGAAATTTGGGAATAAGACAATAACATGTTCAAAATAGCCTACTTCCAACCTATGGTTGAGATACAGAGGTCCTATATGTTTGTCACAGATGATTCTTTCAGATGGGATCATTACCCACAAGAAGTGCAGACTAGAGACAGCGCCCCTCCCCAGCAGTGCAACCCAGTGTGGTCGCATCAGCTACAGAAAGACAGCTCACCCAAGGTCATGTCCACTGCAGGAGACTGAGTGAGGCAGAGACAGGCATATACAAGTCCAAATAGTTCAGCCTGCTGGGGTAGAACTCTGATGGCAATCTGTAGTATTTCTTGGTATCTTAGCAAAAGCTGTGTTAGACAGGCATCACAGAATAACTTCCATTCTGCCAATCCTGGTTCCTCTGCATTCTTTTCATATGGGTTGACACAAAATAAATACTTTGCACTTCTATCTCCATCTCACTGTCTGCTTCTGAAAAACCTATCCAGTGACAAGCCTCATCACTGAGAGTAGTGGGAAGAAACTATGATGAAACTAAAGCACACTTCCAATAATAATAATAATAATAATAATAATAATAATAATAATAATTTTGGTAGAACTGCAACAAAAGACTACTGATCCAACTTTGACAAATCTTCTGTAATAAAATATGGGGCTTAAAAGGGAAGAAATGGGAACCCAAAAGGCAGGATGACAATTTAATGGATTTAATTTAATGAATTAGCTTGAGAATATTAAATTTCCACATTTTTTCAGAAAATCTAGCGTAGTATAACCAGTTCTCCCCCACTTTGTACAGAATGGGAGGATCTCCAAGGTTGAACACACTAGAAGGCACTCATATGTAAGTATCTTGCACTGTGAAAATTCCTGGCTTAGGCCAAGCCCCCTCCTCCATTATGAAGCTGCCCATCCTTGTTTTTGAAGTAGTGATCATATAGATGTGGTGTTTTTATTAATGCAGGTACACATTTGCAGTATGTAACAAATGCATTCAACAGGGTGAATTAGTGCCTGGACATTCCACATCTCAATCCTTAGGTTTTAATCTCCCTTCCTTCCCTATGCCCTATCTCCTCATCCCTTTCTCATCTCCACAACATCTATTTCCCTGTTTCCTATCATTTGTATTTATTTTGCTTTTAAATTATTCATAATTTGGGTTTCTCATATAAAAGAAACCCTACAATATTTAACCTACATAACTCTCAGCCTGATTTATTTCACTTAGCATCATGATTTCAAGATACATCTCTTTTCCTACAGATGACTCAATTTTTTTCCTTCCATAAAGAAGCAGCACAGCATTATGTCTATATGCTACATGTTCTTTACCCACTCATCTGTTTGATGATGACTTTTTAAAGCATCGCTTTGTCACTCTGTCTCTGTAGTTTTGATATGATAAGCCTAGAGATGTCTTAATACAGCTCAGGACAGTAAATATATTCCTTACTCCAAAAAGAAGTGATTGCTCCACAAAAGAATTGCAGATTTAAATTATTAAATATTAGCTGAAAAACATGGGTGGGAAGTGGATCATGAGTATGAAAGACCAGAGAAGTTGGAGGAAGAAAAGTTCAGAAAAAGGAAACTTTATTGGCATGAAGAGCTGTGCCATGGCTGTGGGTTCAACATCCTGACAGGCAGTATTGGAGATAGTTTTATTGTATTGAGAAGGTCATTCTTTAAAGGTTGAACTTGAGAAAGGCCTACCACAAATGAACTGAAGATACTGCACCTGCCTTGGGAAAGATTTGAGGAAGGTTCTGAAAGAATAAGGGATTTGAATTCTATACATGACTAATTACGTGAGAGTGGAAATTGCTTTACCTGTGAAATCACAAAGGATCCATGTTCATAAAGGCAATAGGACAGATGCAGATGAGGGAATTGCTGTCATCTTTGAGGACTTTTATAGTGAGTCTTACAGGATAGGACTGACAAAAGATGCGGCTATACAACCGAGCCTTAGTACCATGGATTCTAAAATGATAGTGATTACATGTCAGCTGTTAACAATTAAATTGAAGTTAGATGTAGTTGTCTGAATAAATACAAAGGCAATAATAGGAAACCAGCGTCACTATCTGTAAGAATATCCATGTTGATGGCCATTACATCATGGTGTCCTGAGGGATGGCATCCAAGTACAAATAACTAGATGTGCTTCATTTGTACAAATAGAAAAAATTGTGTAGGTTGTGGTGGTGTATGCCTATAATCCCAGCCACTCCAGAGACTGAGGCATGAAGATCACAAGTCCGAGGCTGGCTTGAGCAACTTAGTAAATAGGGTGTTAAGACAAAAAATGAAGGTCTTGGAATGTAACTGTGTGATAGGGTGCCTCTGGGTTTTAACACTAATACTGTCAGAAAAAAATATAAATGAAGTAAGTTATTGATGCAGTATCACAGAGATTGAATGACAACTGGGCTACAACTCAAGTATGTGTCCAGTGCCCACACTTATTTCCTTCTCGATTTCTATCGGGTAGAGATACCTTAGATTTTATTTGCATGGCACTTCACAATGGAGGAACCAAATGCACTGATAAATTGAGATACAGAAGTTAGAATGAAGTGCTGCCTTTCCAGTCTAAGATGTGGTTGTATTTTTCCTCCTCTCTGGCCTGAGTTTTAGGTAAGAGATTAAGCTTGGGGCAGCATAGACAACTAACAGGACAGAATTTGTTAAAGTTTATTAAAAAAAAAACCCTGGGTAAATAGGTTGAACAAGTTATTTCCTATGAACAGAGGACCCATACAGAACACAGGACCCAAAATAACCTCAAGCTTATGGCTGAGCATTGTGGATCAATCAGAAAAGAGCAATTTTCAATCCTTCATTCACATCTGATAAGCAACCAATAGGGTCTTCCATTAAGATGGTTTAAATTTGACACAACATCAATTAAGTTTCTGATAGGACAATCATCTCAAATGCATCATTTACATGAGGGAGAATCATCCAAGCAATTCAGGAGATGAAAGAGCCTTGTCACTATCCATATGCAAGCTGTGAGCCTTTTCACTAGCCCAGTCTCACCATGTAGATCATACCTTTGTTCTACCTCTGATCAAGGTTCGTCTTCTGTGCCTTTTCTGTGTGCCTCGTCTAATTCTCTTGTTAAGATGCCAATGCGTGGAAGGAAGATCCACAGGATCTTCCACAGGATCTTCCAACCTGTAACAATTTGACTTGGTGGACTGAAGAAGAAGGGCTCACTTCAAGGTAAGTATGTCTCCAAAAATGTGAGCTATTAAGCTTGAGCATTAAAAATCCAAGCCATGGGTTATATGAATAAGCAGTTATATTTTATTTATTTATTTATTTATTTATTTATTTATTTATTTATTTATTTTTGAGACAGGATCTCCCTATGCAGTTCAGACTGGCCTTCAGCTCACTTTGGTAGCCCAGGCTGGTCTCGAACTCGCACCGATCCTCCCACGTGCTAGGATTACAGGTGTGAGCTACCACGCCTGGCTAGCAGTTATATTTTATATGTGGGCATTCTTATGGTTTGTTTCAAATGACTTTTCATAAGTCTATTTTAAAAAGTTTTATTTACACAAATGAAGTGAACACAACTTCTCAAAGGCATACCTCAACTGAAGGTAAACTTGGTGGATGCATTTATAGAAATGGAGATGGCTCAAAATTACTGGAGTATGGAAGTGTTAAAGGTAGAATTAAGTGAAATCTGGATCAGTGAATACTAAGTCTCAATTCAAGAAACATTAATCTTGTGTTGCCCACAGAGGAAAAAAAAAACATTAAAAACACAAACTGCTTACAGTTGTTTTTGTAAACTGAATGGCACAGACCATCTCAGGAATCAAGAGAGAGAGAATGATACCTTCATGGGCCTTACCTGCTCTCCTGGGTAATTGAGCCCACCAGCTGCTGCTCGTGTATATCAAGAAAGCAAATACAAAAAAAAAAAAAAGGGAAGGGAAGAGTCTTTGACTGTTTAAGTGAGTTTGCAAAGGCAACCTAAAACTGAAGAGAAAGTACAGCAGATATGACAAGTGTGGTAAGAAATGGCCAGCCAGGGTGTGCTGGCAGATGCCTAGAACCAAAGCACTCTGGGAGGTGGAGGCAGGAGGCTTGCAAGTTTGAGGCAGGCCTTGATCACTTGTAGTGTAAGTAGACTGTAGTATCCTGATGTAAAAACCCTGGGTTCAATCTCTCATACAATAAAAAGAAATCTGAAGGAAAGATGAAAGAGAAAGAAAGGAGGAAAAGAGAAATGGTCAAAAGAACTTTGATATGAACATAGTGGGAAATTACTTGCATTAGGAGAGGAAATTTCCAATTAGTCTTACATATAGGAAAAATTATATCTGTAATGTACTTTTTAATGGTGTCACCACGTATGCATTACAACTAGTCAGCATGCTTCTTAAGCTCATAAAACTATGTATGACACACACACAGCCAGTTTCCTTTGGGGTATTCTCAGGACAGTGAAGGCCAAGGAAGATCTCTCAGGTTGGAGAAGTGGATCAGAGAAAGTGGACTTCACAGGTTCCTTAGGCAGCTCAGGATGCAGTAGCAGAAGACTGTGGGCTACAGAGTTTAAATAGCAGAAATTTATTTTCTCATCATTCTCGTGACTGAAAGTTTAATCAAGGTTTTATGGGTTGCATCTAGTTGTCCCCCAAAAGCCTCATGCAGTTATGGGACAGATTTCTAGAGTTCATAATAATTTTTTTTTTTTTTTTTTGTGGGACCAGGGTTCGAACTCACGACCTTGCACTTGCCCAGCAGGAGCTATCTCCCCAGCCCCTAGAGTTCATAATTAATTCATAAGCTAGTACTAGGATTATGAGTGTGAGTGCTACTAGGATTATGGAAGTCAGTGCTCTACCTGGCCTCGGGCAGATAAAGAAGACAAAATAGTTCTCTGGTTCTCTGTTGCCTTTGCTGTCACTACTCGTCCCTTTTGCACTTGCTGTTTTGCTGTTTTTGTTTGTTTGTTTGTTTGTTTGTTTGTTTTGTTTTTTGTCTTTTTTGAGACAGGGTTTCACTATGCAGTTGAGGCCGGTCCTGAGCTCACTTTTGTAGCCCAGGCTGGTCTCGAACTCACACCAATCCTTCTGCCTCAGCCTCCCGAGTGCTGGGATTACAGGCGTGAGCCACCATGCCCGGCTTGTTTTGCTGTTTTCAATCTTCATGAACTGCTGCATTCTGCCATGTGCCACTCTGCCTTGGAACCACCTTAGTATGGACTGACTTGCCCACTAACTACAACAAAAAAAACCCTTTGCTTCCTTGGTTTTGGGTGTTGGGTATTCTGTCTCAGCAATGAGGAAAAAGAACTAAGACACAGGTCAAATCTCATGAGGTCTTTTTTGTAGCTTTCACGTAGACAACTTCTTGGTGTGTGCTCACCTTCTCTTTCTTCTATGTATTTTGTAGGCTGAGCTAGATAGACTGTGAAGAAAGTAAGAGATCTGTGGTTTTTCTTTTTTCTTGTTTGTATTTTAGGAAAGGGTCTATAGTATGTTCAGGGCTCATTACTACATCAGACTCATAGTTATCCCCCAGCATAGAACCTCCCAAGTCCTGGGATTACAAGCACATGCCATCATGCCCAGTATCATTTGCTGTCGCAGCACACCCCAGGAGCTGAGACACCCTGTCTGTGAGACACCCTGGCCTGTGCAACTACTTGCAGGTGTTTTAATCCAATGAGCTATTTGACTGACCCTTGTGGCCTTTCTTATAAGGAGATTTTCTTATAAATTCTATCAAATTAGGGCTCCATCTTTACAGCTTTGTTTAAAAGTTGCTTACCTTCAAAATAGCCCTATGCCCAAATAGTCTCAATGTAGATAAAAGTTACCACCTCAATTTCAAACCAAGAATGATCATACTAAATAAAGAAGGCCACCACATACCTGTTAGAGGAAAAATTCAAGAGAAAGATATAACTCACAAATATGTATGTGCCCAATACAGGAGCACATAGCTATATAAGACAAATCTTAATGGACATGAAGAACCTAATATGCAATATCACAATCTTGACAGCAGATCTTAACACCCTTTATCCCAAAAATATAGGTCAAGAATACAAAAAAAAAAAAAATCAGCAAAGAATAAGCAGAACTGAACCAGTACTCAGAACAACTGGACTTTGTGGACATATACAGAGTGTTCCAACAAACCACTTCTGAATACACATTTTTTCAGCTGCACATGAGACATTTTGTAAAATGGACCACATACTAGTCCATAGATCATACTTAGGTATATGTAAGAAAACAGAAATTATCCCATGCATAGTATCTGACAACAGTGCAATGAAATTGGAAATAAATGACAAAAGAAATCACAAAAACACATGGAAATTAAACAGTATACATCTAAGCAACCAATGGCATGTAGGCAAAATTAAACAAGAAATTAAACAATATCTAGAATTCAATGAAAATTCAAGCACAACTTATTGGAATTTATAGGATGCAATGAAAGCAGTTCTTAGAGGGAATTTATGCCTGTGAACTCACACGTTAGTAAAACAGAATGGGAACAAATAAATGCTGCATATCAAACATCTAGAAAAGGAAGAGGAAAACAAATCCAAAGCCCAAAGATGGGAGGAAATTATAAGCATTAAGGCAGAAATTAATTCAATTGAGACAAAGAGAATAATACAAAGATTAACAAATCAAAAAGCTAGTTCTTTGAAAGATTATATAAAATTGATAAGCCCCTGGCTAACCTCATCAAAAAGAGGAAAGAAAAAACTCAAATTCAAGCAATAAGGAATGAAAAGGGTGACATTGCCACAAACCCAGTGGAGATTCAGAAGATCATCTATAGCAACTTTGAGAATCATTATTTTAATAGCATTGAAGACACAGATGAAATGGACAGATTTTTATTTTTTAAATATTTATTTATTTGTTTTTTTAATTTAACAATGATTATAATACATATTTTCATCATCAGATCAGTTTAGATTAATAGGTATAGGTATACAAGATTGATCAAACAATTAAACATTAACATTTTCAATAAACATTACTTTTTTTTAACAGTTGACACACTGCATATTGTCCTCACAATAGTTATACAGAGCACAGAGTGTGGGCATGACACACCTTCTAATTGATATTGGTAAGGAAAGAAAAAAAATTTAGAGTTCTTATATTAGGGAGACTATATGATATTTACACATGTAGGTCTGGTGTACTTCACTAATGAGTATATGTTCAATATACATCCATTTATATATGAAGTCTTCCAGCTTATCATTCTTTATAGCTGAGTAATATTTCATTGTATAAAAATATCACATTTTATTCAACCATTCTTCAAATGATGAACATTTTGATTGTTTCCAAGATTTGACTATTACAAATTGAGCTGCTATAAACATGGGTGCAGAGATACCGCTATGGTATGATGTTTCCTGTTCTTCTGGGAAAATTCCCATTAGGGGAATATCTGGAATGGGCAGATTATTAGAAAGTTACAAGTCACAAAAACTGAATCAAGAAGATATAAGAACTCTCAGTAACCCAATAACAGCCAATGATATACAAAATATACTAAAACCCTACCGACAAAGAAAATTCCAGGTCTTGATGGATTCACAGCTGAAAATCTACAAGAAATTCCAGATGATATAATCCCAATATTCTTCATACTCTTCAATGAAATTGCAAAGAAAAAATCCTCCCAAAATCATTCTGGAATCAAGTATTATACTGATACTGTTGTAGGCAGCTGAGTTAGATAGAAATGTTATAGACAATCAGACAGGTCAGGCCCTAAAGGACGACATGGAAGACAAGGTGACTTTCCAACTAGAGACACTCTTCCTCTGTGGGCCAGATCTCCAGACAAGAGTAAACAGAAGCAATTACATACTTCCTTAAGGGTGGGCATCAGGGACTGATATGCTAAATAAGTGTCAATCACCTTGAAAGATCCTAAAAAGAGTGATGAGCCCAAGCTCAATAGGTGGTGTTCTTGCTCCATTGCTACTTGACTTGCCTTCCCATTGGATCCCGATGTTAATTAATTTTACCTGAGCAATGGTGCTTATAATCTCATTGGTTGACCACAATATTATCCCACCTCATACTCACCTAAGTGAGTTCCCAGGTCTTCTCTAAAAAAGTCTCTGAAAGAGATAGCTTCCGGGGGACATCCACTCAGGACTCGCTCCTGTCCCTCTCTTGGACAGGAGCTTTCTTTCCCTCAGTAAATATGTTCTACTCATTACCTCCATTTGTTCCTAAAATTCATTCTTCGGTTTGAGAACACAAACTCATCCCAGGTACTTTTCAGGTTGGGGATCAGTTTTTCCTATATCATTTGGAGGTTCCCTGTTGGAGGTCATCCACCCCAGATCAGTTCCTTCTTCCTGCATCAATACCAAACCAGAGAAAGTTGCAACTGAAAAAGAGAAATACAGGCCAATCTCCCTCATGAACATAGATGCAAAATCCTCAATAAAATCCTAGCAATAGAATACAACAAATCATCAAGAAGACTGTACAACATGACCAGGTAGGATTCATTTCAGGGACGCAAGGATGCTTCAGCACATGCAAATCTATAAAATGTATAACACTATATCAATAGAGCCAAATAAAAAAAAACCACATGATCATCTCAATGCAGCAAAGGCTTTGACAAAGTCCAACACTCATTCATGTTCAAAATCCTACAGCAAAATGAAATAGATGGTCTTTACCTCAATCCGAACTGAACAATTACACTGAGGATAGCAATGTGTAATACTAAAATCATTCCTTAAATACCTATCATTCTGGTCTTCTAAATTCATACTGCTTCTAGTATAATGTCAAGCATGGCTATACTTTCTCTCAATCAAATTTTTTTAAAAAGGTCATTAAAGACAATAAGAAATTAAAAAGCCATAGGATTGACCTGCTACAATTTTGTATATGGTTAGACTTCTAAACTCTTGTGCAAGAATGTACAACTTTTTAAAATCACAATCTATAGCTATTTATTAGAATATAAAGGATTGATGAAAAATACAGGCTCCATGTTAAGTCTAAGGTGTTTAATATTTAGAAAGATAGCTATGTTAAGTTGAAGTGCCTATGTAATAGTGTAATAATATTATTAAGCATCTCTTCTGGAGGTTTAACAGCTTAAGTTTGCAGATAAAAAAAAATAGAGAAAAAAAAAGAGCTACAGGAACAGCCAATATTTTGATCCTAGCCCCTAAAGTTCAATGAGGACTCAGCACATAAGAGAACCTATATTGTAACATCCTGTAACTCAGTGGTGTCCCAAATTTTCTGTTCAAAGAGATTATGGGGCTACAGAGGTAAGTGATCGATGGTGTGTAGTGTGCTGAAGGAGAGTCACCTGAAGAGAGCACATTCTCTCAGCCTTTCTCAGAGAGCAAATTGGTCAAGCAATGACTGTGACTCATCCAGATGGATGATACTGACAAAAGTTTGACAAAATGCTGTACATTGTTTCAGGATAAATTTTGAGGGGGCTTTCTTGGCCTTGTCAAATACAAAAGTTACATTTTTTGCTATATAGGTTATGCTTTAACTTGGTCTTAACCATCCAGCAGAAAATTTTACCAGGAGGTATAAAACCTAAAGTCATATTAATATACTGAGTTGTAAAATACTCAAGACAACAACCTCTGACATTGCCACTTGTGCTGATAACCCACTGCTATTATGGACTATTGGACTATACATACAACTACTTTCTCCTAGTTCAATGAGAACAATAATTTGTACTAATATTGTCTAGAAATGTTATTATTTCTTCATCTTATAATCGAAACAACTACTATGAAGACCATAGTATACAATGTATTGATTATTGTGGTGTCCTGCTAACCCAGACACATATGAAAGTTAAAATATAAAACTCCTGTAAATCACTGCAGTTTTCTTTTCCTGTGCACCTCTCTCTCTCTCTCTCTCTCTCTCTCTCTCTCTCTCTCTCTCTCTCTCTCTCTCTCTTTCACCCCCTATTATTTCTTTCCAGGAAATCATTGCATCTCTGAGATAGATCCCTGCTCCCTTTGATGGTTTCTTAATTTATTTCATTCAACAAGGAGCTCAGATTGGATTAAGATTCATTTTGTAGGCTGGGCTGGCCTAAAATACAAGTTTACATTCTTGGGGCTGGGGAGATAGCTCAGTAGAATAAGCACTTACCTGGGAAGAGCAAGATCATGAGTTTTTGGTATTACCAAAAAAAAAAAAAGTTTATGTTCTAGAATCTGGCCCCCTAGTACTGTGATTATAGGTGCTTGCCAGCCTAAGGCTGTCCCCCAGGTTTCTATTTTGAAGGACCTCAAATTATTTACTATGAGTGTGTGCCACTTTGTCAGAGGCAATGTGTGTATTGTTGGTATGATAAGCCCTTATTAGAAATATTGAGCCTGTAAAAATGTTTATAGCTATAGAACCTATGTAAAACACAGAGGACTGCAGTGCATAGCTCAGAGGTAGACTGCTTACGTTGCACAAGAAAATTCAAGGGCTAACAAGATGGTTCAGTGGTCTAAAGAGCCTGCCTAGGAAAGCCCAGGGAACTGCAGGGACCATGGTTCCATCCCTGGTACCACATGCTGCAGCAGCCTCACCCCCAAGGCAGGCTGAGCCGGCCATAATACAAAAAAAAAAAAAAAAAAAAAAAAAAAAAAAAAAAAAAAAAAAAAAAAAAAGATTGCTGAGGCTGGGGTGTGGTGGCACAAACCTATAATTCCAGCAGTTTGAAATTGGCTCATTCTTACATTAAAATTAATAAAATTTTTAAAATTTTAATAAATAAATAAATAAATAAATAAATAAATGATTTAGATAATAAAAAAAATAGAATAAGGTTACCACATATGAACTTCTGGGGGCTGGGATTCAGTTTATAATAAAAAGTGAGGCTGAAAATCAGATGGCAGCAGAGATGCAAAATTCGTCCTGTGCCTACTCAGGAAAGAATAAGAAACAGCCCTTTTCCTCCAAATTATCAGAAGGCATCCCTGTGAAGGAATGAAGCAAGTGCTTGTTTTTTTTTACAGTGAGGTTTTAGCTCAGTCTCTTCTGCTATGTTTCTCCATCAGTCATCTTTCCAGGCTTTCGTTC
>PVJA010001839.1:0-54234 GCA_004027025.1 Myocastor coypus
GTACTCAAGAGCGGGCCCAGTGCGACAGGAGGGGCCAGGAACCAAACCCTGGCCCCTGCGCTTCCCAAAAGGGTGAATCTTTTAAAGAGAAGGAATATATCTGCTTTAGTTACTATTCTGTAGTTTCTGGGACAAATACCCAACACACAAGCTTAGAGGAGGAAAGGTTTATTTAGCTCACAGTTCCTGGAGGTTTCAAGATGCTACTCCGACCTTATAGGGACTGGAGGAGGGGCTGGGGGGCTGCCATGTCCAGGATGATCTGCTCCATGCCTCCGCGTGAAACCGTCCACCTGCCTGGTTCGGGGGGCGTGCTGACAGCGCGTGCTGTCAGTTTAAGCTTAGCGCCTCTCTTGGCCACTCCCCTCAAGCCCTGCTCTTCAAGCCGCGTGCTTGACAGCCCCGTGACATACATGAAATTTTGAGGGGACAAGTAGATACAAACCACAACAATATCCATGAATCTTAAAATGGATTATTTGTGGTAAGTTCCTAGGTATAATTCTGGTGTGAAACCTGATGTCTGAAATGAATAAGGTGTGTGCCTATACGTCTCCCAAACCTGAACATGAAATTGGATACCCAAAGTGACAGACAGTATAAATTTAGTGAGGGTACTTGGGAGCATCAATGGAGGGTGAATTTAAATGTTCAAGGACATTCAAGTAGTCTCTTTCTTCCTTGGCACAAGATGAGTGTGACACTGAAGTGAGTGTGAAACACACTGTGAGTTTTATGCACAGGCTATAAAAGCCTTACTTAAGAGGTGGTGACTCCATGCTCAATCCACATGGGTTACACAAGCTTGTGAACAGCAGGAGGCAGCATCACCGAGGGTCAGGTGGTGACTGGAAATTGTGTTTTCTTGTGGGGGAACTGCTGTTGGGGTGGACAGGGGTTGAGTCAGAGATTCCCATACCTGGGAAAGCTAGAGAGGCCATAGGCAGCTGGAGAGAGGTGGTTACTCTCCTGCAGTGCTTGTTGAGGATAATAAGGGCTTAGAGGGTTTCCCATGGACCATCTGTCTGTAACACACAGAGAGATGAGATTGAACTGTATGCATCTGTGATAGGCTGCTTTCAGAAACAAATGGCTGCCTCCCGCTGCTCATGTGCTCATGCAATCTATACCTTTTGGGAGGAGCTGGATCTCACGGCGTTTGCCTAATGAGTGACACAGGACAAATGTCACGGGATGTCTCTTTCATGAGTCAGTCTCAAAAGACTGTGGCTGCCAGATGTGGTGGCACATGCCTGTAATCTCAGTATTTGGGAGGCTGATGCAGGACGACTGCTGTGAGTTTGAAGCCGGCCTGGGCTACCTCAGTGAATTCCAGGCCAGCCTGCACTGCATAGTAAGACCTTGCCTCAAAAAAGCAAACAAATAAATAAGATCAACAAGCAAATAAACAAACACGACTGTGGCATCTCTCTTGCTGGGTTCTCTATTGCTGTCTCAGTGCACAGGCTTTGATGAAACAAGCTGGCTGTCATGCTGGAGGGATCCACATGGTGGAGAACAGAGCGCGGCTTCCAGGCAAAAGGCAGGGAGGGGCAGAGGGCTTCTTTCTCCAAGGAGCGGCACTCTGATGACAACTGTGTGACTGAACTGGGAGGAAGCTCCTGCTCAGCTGAGCCTTGAGGTGACTGTGGTCCTAGACTTGTGAGAGAATATGAAGCAGAGGACTCAGCTAAGCCAGGCCATGGGCTGGACTAATTCCTCATCACGGAAACTGTGAGGTAATAAGTATTTGCGGTGTAAGCCATAAATTCTCAGGGTGACTTGTTACACATTGATGGCCAGCTAATACAAACTCATACCCCAAATGATAACCTGGAACAAAGAGGTTCCAGAGCTATAAGCTGGTGCAGAGCAGACTAGAAGACAAGTCTGGCAGGGTGGGGAACAGCAGCCAGAGAGATCAAAGGCGCCACTCACGTAAAGCAGTCTCACAGGGGACCTCCAGCAAGCCCAGAGAAGTGTCCATAAAAGATCTTGCAACACATATGGGCTCAGAGCACGCTGGATTAAGAGCACTACCAGCTGGACAGAGCCTCCCTTGGCTTTCTTTATTCTCCTTTGATCCCCTCTATCAGTCCCACAGGGACCAAAACCCCAGCTACCAAAGAAGAAGAAATACAGAGACAGCGTTGATGGCAACCTCACCCCTGCCCACCAGAGCTCCCTGTTTGAAGCAAGTTCTGAATGGGAAAAGGGCAGATTTAGCTCTAACTTGAGTTTCAGTATGAATTAACTAATATTTTGGGCTGAACATTTTCTGTGTTTGAATTAGGCTTATGTTTTGTGACTTAAAGAGGCCAGAAAAGTCAGCATTATTTTCTGGAACTACAGAAAGCTATCCTCACTGGACACATATTTAAAATAAAATTGTGAGCCTGGGAATGGGTGGTATAGGGCTGCAATCCCAGCACTTGGAAGCTGAAGCCCAGATACATACAGTTCGGTTTCATCTCTCTTGCTACATGCGCGATGGTCTTGAACATTGCGAGTTCAAGACTAGCCTGGGCTACAAAGTGAGCTCAAAGCCAGTCTGAGCTGCATAGTAACAACCTGTATCAAAAAGACATAAATAAATAAATAAATAGTGTCTTGATATTCATTTTCCATTTGTTTGACATGCTGATTACAAATGTATTTTAGATATTTAGAAAGTGGTAGCTTAGTTATATTGTCTATAGAAATATTTTTGACTATATCATTACATTTCCCAATAATGTTAGGCAATAATTTGCTACATTATAATTTTGTGTTCTGTTTTATGTGCCAAGAACATACTAGATTTTTCTAAGTTAATCATGCATTCTCTTCAGATTTTTTTTTTTAAAGCATGATGCTTAAAAATTAAACCTTGGATGAATAGGCAGAGACAAAGGATTTTTAGGGCAGTGAAACTGGTTTGTTTGGTATAGTGGTAAAGATATGTCATTATAAATTTGCCAAAACCCATAAAATACGCAAATCTAGGAGTAAACCCTAATGGAAGCTATGGACCTTGAATGATACCAATGTGTCAGTTGAGGACCCACCCTAGTAAAATAGATACCTTTATTATTATTATTATTATTATTATTATTATTATTATTATTATTATTATTATTTATTGTATTTTTAGGGAAGGATCTACAGGGTATTCAGGGTTTTGCTACCAGATCAGACTCCCAGTGATTACCTGTTGACAGCCTCCCAAGATCTGGGATTATAGGCATGCTCCACCATGCCCAGTCTCAAGTCTCAGGGAGCCCCGGGGGTGGGGCTGTCATGGCGGGCCCCTGCACCTGCTTGCAGGTGCTTTAATCCACTGAGCTATTTGGCTGGCGCCACCCTGGTAAAATATGTACCATGCTAGTCAGAAGTTGATAGAGGGAAACGCTGTACCATGTGTTGGGAGTATGTGAAAAATCTATGTATATGATGCTCTGTTTTACCATGAACCTGAAACTACTCAAAAACAAAGACCAGGGGCCCGGTGGGATGGCTCAGTGGTCTAAAGCGCCTGCTTGGGAAAGCTTGGGCAGCTTCAGGAACCGCGGTTCGATCCCCGGCACCACAAGCTGCGCCAGCCCTGCCCTCGGGGAGGGCTGAGCCGGCCAGAAAAATGAGTGAATAAACAAACAAAGGTTCTGAAACAAGAAAAACAAACAAACAAAAAAAAAACCAAAGACCATTTAACCATAAAAATATGAAGATACCTGTCTTCCTTGCTGCGTAGGCGATGAGTTACTTTACATGTTAATCTGTGAACTTGAGCCCCATTGTTGAGCTTTCTTGGACTCAATAATGAAAACAAGGAGAATCGAAGTCTTAGAGGGAAACTAGTATGGAAAAAACAAATAGAACACAACTGGTCTGTTCAAATAGAGAAAAAAGAGAAAACGTTGGCCTGTTGTAACAAACCATGTCTTTGAATTAGATGAGGCTCTATTGGCCCAGTACATTCTCTGCAGGGCTATGTTCTGTGCTTGGGTACTGATCTCTGTGGCCTTTCTTGTTTCGCATCTCTTGCCCTCTGGTTTGGCCAATGAGAGGAATGTCACATGGCCACTCGCTGTCACTCCTCTGCAACCTTGTTATCATTTCAGCTCCCGTTGAGCTGTCTCTTTCTGTGGCTGCTACTCTCACCAATCTCTGGTAGTCATGTGTCCTGCCTCTTGACTCTTCAGGCCCAGAGGTGGTAATGGCTCCCTGTCGTTGCTGGTCTTTGGGTTCCCCAATATCTGTTGAGGTACTCATAATCCCAACTGTACCTCTGAGAAGAGCCCTATTGCTCAAAATCTCCTTCAACTGCAGATGAATGTGCTGATTGTGTCCTGCCAGAATCCTAACAGAAGTAGAATCCCGTTGCATGCCCGAAGGACTCAGAAATGCCAAAGAGATGTCTAATCTGGTTTATAGAGTCTTTTTGCTTTCTAAATCTATCCACATCTTAGAATTATATGGTCTGATTAATTTTGCTTTTAATATCATTTAATAGCAAATACTCATATGAGCTTCTTTCAGTACTTTTTGATTACAGGAGCTTATTTTCAGATCTGATTGCAAGAATAGACTCCTTCCTGGACTCTTGATGAGCTAATACTTTCGGTACACATTTCACTGAACCTGGCCTCTGGCCTCCTGCAAATGCTTGGCCAAAGCTCTGTTCATTCCTCATGCACCTCGCCTTTCTACATCAGGGGAATTTTATGCTCTTTGAGCATGGCTTTGGAACTGTAAGCTGGTATAGAAAGTGAAAACAACAAAGAAATAAAGTCAAAACCACAAAATCACCTGTTAACCAAAATTTGCTTTAAAAAAGCTTCTTCAAAACATCAGTGTTAATTCAAGCTTCAGCTCAATGCCAGGTATGACAAATAAACTCTCTGTACTGTGGAGGTTAACAGATGGAGGCCTTGTGGAAAAAGGAACGATAGCCAATCCCAGGGTACAGCCCTTTCCAAACAGAAAGGTATGTCTTCAGGCTCAGGGCCAAACTATCCAACCGGGGATCTACTTGAAGGATTTTGTTTTATTAATTTGTATGACACTTTCTGAAGTGCCATCAATCCATTTGGTAACTGTTTCAGATTGAGATATACAACTGACAAATCAAAAAACACCAATGGCACACCTATTCTAGTGTCACTGACTGTTGCTCATTAGTAGCTGAATCAACATAGCTGAAGCAATTAAACTTGTTTAAAATAAATCTACTCTCCAAAGAGAAGTTTTGGTAGTCACTATGATTATGAATGTATGCTTTCTTCTCCTTTGGGATTGTATTTTTTACCTCTTTGAAATTAAGCACAGGTGTGTCATTTGCTTTGGTCAGTGAAAGAAGCAGGTGTTGGGCCAGCAAGATGGCTCAGTGGTCTAAAGGGCTTGCTTAGGCAACTGCAAGGACCTCGGTTGGATCCCTGATACCACGTGCTGTGCCAGCCCCACCCCCAAGGCAGGCTGAGCTAGCCACAATACAATAAATAAATAAAATGAAAAAAGAAGAAGAAGAAGAAGAAGAAGAACAAGAAGAAGAAGAAGAACAAGAAGAAGAAGAAGAAGAAGAAGAAGAAGAAGAAGAAGAAGAAGAAGAAGAAGAAGAAGAAGAAGAAGAAGAAGAAGAAGAAGAAGAAGAAGGAGGAGGAGGAGAAGAGGTGTTGCTCCTGGGTGGAAGATCTGTGGACATGTGGTGTGCCACACTGTCTTTCTTTCTGCCACATCACCTAGTAAAATTCTGTCAGGATTGGGTCCCTAAGTGAAGGTCAATGGAGCAGAGACCTTACCAAACCAAGAAGTTCAATTGGCATGGATGTGATTGATATGGCTTTGTTGTTTTAAGGGAGTGAAATTTTGAGGTTCTTTATCCACCATGTAGCAGCCCAGACAGAATGTAACACATTCTGGAAAACTTGATCCACACCATAAGTATAGTGCCACAAAAACACTGGATAAGGAATATTAAAAGTGGATGCTGTGTTCCAAGGAAGTACTATACAAAAAGTCAACTTGGCTAATAGATATAACTTGTGGATGTCATACAACCATTTTATCTGAAAATCGATTTATAGAACTAAAAATGTAACAGATATAAAATTTCATTGTAATTGAAGTTTGTCTTATGCAGGGTGCACTGATTCAGTAAGAAACACCAACTCTTCCTTGCCCTTAATTTTGCCTATTTGAGATAGATTTAGATTCAGCCAGATGGGGTCACATTTAAGGTGAAGATATTTGGCCTTGGAGCAGCTGAGGGCTGTGTGGAAAGAGAGCGGTGGTTCCTCCTCTTTGCTGTAAGGAAAGTGGTGGGGACTTTTTATAATTGATAAGTAGTTGTAGTCATTTTTTGAAGCTTTCCTGAATCAGTTCCACACTCTAGCAATAGTGACCTGTTAGAAAGTTACCAGAGCCCTGCCAGCCGTGCCCCCAGGGCGCCCTGAGTCAGAGACTGAGACTAGGTGTGGTTGAGTGCACCTGTGATGCCAGCACTTGGGAGGCTGAAAACAGGAAAATCACTAAGTCTGATCCTGTAGACCCTGTACTAAACACATTTAAAAAAGAGAAGAAAAGAAAAGAAAGAAAGCCACCAGACATTTCAAAAAGAGCCCAGTGAGTATTGTAATCCTTCAGTGATGGGCTAGGTTTAACTTTCTGTGGGTTGTCTATTTTAAAATTCTGTGGGGAGAAAGGTCAACTTAGGATCTTTCCCAAAAGAGTCAGAAAATTCCTGTCTAATGGAAGAATTAACCCCAAAAGGATTATTGGTTTGTAAAATGCCAACCAGTTTTTAAAATATAAATCCACCTTCTCAAATGTTCTTTTGAGCCATTCCTAATGTTTCGTTTATCTTATAATTTACTGAGTTAAATAAAAAAGTATTTTATTATCTTCTTTTTATATTTGGCTGAGAATTGTGATACTGCCCTTTTGGAAGTTCTATTTTAACATGTCCTACCCTATTTCTTTACAGATATTGGGAAACAAAGCATTAATGATGTTCTGGTGATAAAAAGGTAGTATGACCCAGACAGCCCTTACTAATGTCTTATTTTGGCAGAACACTGGACCGCTATGCTATGACAGCAGAACTTTTCTAAAATTCACAGCTTAATTTTAATTACTGGCTCTGGAGAGTGTGAATAGTGATTTTATAATCAGAATAGCAGCCATGCAGGCCCTGCCCCGGGGGCACACTGAGACAGCAATTGAGACTGGGCATGGTGGTGCATGTCTGTAATACCAGCTCTTGGTAGGCTGTAAACAGGTGGGCCACCACAAGTCTGATCTAGTGTGAGACCCTGAACACCCTGTAGTCCTTTCCCTAAAATTAAAAAAAAAAAAAAGAAATCAAGGTAACAGTTATCGGCTCTGACCCAGCTCCTATGGTCATAGAAGACAGTGACTTCGTAGGTGACCAGACCCAAATAAAGAAAGGGAACCAAGTCTTTGCACAACCTGCCATGAACCCTCCCTTACCACAGTGGTAATACATTGTTTATGTTTACCTATTTATATGCCCATAATTACCCAATAAACTTGTCTTGATGTAATTAAAGAGACCAAAGGGCTTTAGGTCTAGAAAAGAATGAGTTCAAGAGAACTTATGAGATATAGGAGAGAGAATTTATGGGTTAGAAGGAGAGAGAACTTATGAATAGAAAGAAGGCAGAAATGAATTCAAGAGAATTTATAGGGTAGAAGGAAGGCAGAACCGAAAGATTCTAGAATACTGGGATATGCCAAGGGTTTGTAGTTTAGTTAGAAGTTATTAGGCACTGGAGATGACTAGGATGTGATCATCTTAAGAGATGAGAGACCTAATGAGGACTTCTTCCTTTTCTTTTCTTCTCTATTAGTTTTCTTCCCCATTTCCTCTTTTTTCCCCCTTCCTTGTTTTCTCCTCCTTCTTCCCTTTCCTTCTTTTTCCTCTTCCTCTTCTTTCTTTTTTCTTCCCTTCCTTTACTCATCCCTTTTCTTTGTTCCTCTTCTCCTTCTGTTTCTCTTCTTTCTCCTTCTTTTAAACTTTCCACTTCTTTTCTACTTTCACCTTCTCCTGCTCTCTCTTTTTCTTCTTGAACCTGTACAGCCTACCACAGTGTTTGGTGCCCACTAGCAACACCCAGTTTCTTAGACATCTCAGCCTTTGATTGGCTCCATGACCATTTGATAGAGAAGGCTTAGAATGAGAGCTACCATAACCTAAGAAGTGCTCTGGGAAGTCCATCAGAAGTGCTGATGCAGGAGTGCTCAGAAGATTCATCTTCTGGCCCAAGCTGAATCCCGAAAACAGTGCTATACTGAAAGTGCAGGTATGTGAGACCCAGTAAGAACGGCTCCTAAAGCACAGTAAGTCTCTGAACTCCTCCTCTGCAGATAACAGCAACCCAGAATGCTCTGCTTCCATGACAGGGAGGATGAGGCCAAGAGAAAAGTATGTGAAAGTGACCAGCAAACCCAAACTCTGCGCAAGATAAACAACTCTATAATTGAGGAATTGAAGCACATTCAGGGCCATTGCTTTATCCTTGTGCCATGGCAGAAATTTAAGGCTGAAATCTTAAAGTTTTTAGTCTTTTAGGGTCAGAAATGTTTTCAAATATCCAAACACCGTGCTAGTAAGAGGGAAACAAAATTCCTTGAGGGCAGTTGGGGATCTCAGGATAGTGGCATCACTCCTGGGTTTCTGAAGATTGCTGGACTAAAAAAGGTGTTTCTGAACCTTTGTTCCCATAAATGTCATCAGGAATCTTCCTTACACAGAGGGTCTACCCAACCCAGAGGTTCTGTTGTATTTGGACTGAGTTAGTTGTGTTCTGTGACAAGCAGTGCTGGATGTTTTATAAACAATTAGCTTGACAGTTTGTGGATGAGGACAGTGTTGCATTACAATAAAAGGCTTGGATTTGCGAGAAAATAGCAGTGCAGAAGCGGAGAAGTCAGAGCTTTGAGGCTTATGCTGTCCAAAGCGGTAGGGTCAGCGCAAAACCCACTGGAGATTTAGGCCCAGCTCTGTGGATGATAGTCCTAACGTAGGCACTGGGTGCAAAGCACCTACCATGTCTTACAAGAATCTATGCTTGCTGCTCTCTGAGGGAAACCCAGAGAAAGGGGGTCAAGTCCAGCTGTGGCAGTAGGAAAATCAACAAGATGGCCTTGACCTTGAGATGCTCTTTGACTTACTCCTTAGTTTTTATTGTCACTGTTAATGTTTTAAGCCTTTCGTTCCTTACTTGATTTTTAGAAGTTCACCTGTGATCCACCTACCATGAATTTTACCTTTAAAAATGTATGAGTGAGTGGATTTTAGAATATGAATGCGTATGTGTAGCCATCACTGCTACAGTGGTTCCTCAGTACTCATTTCTTGGCTCTAGAAAGTGCAACAAATATTAAACAAATTGTGCTAAAAATGGAAGAGAGTCCTGATGCAGTAGACACCAACAAGTTGTAGCTTGTGTGTTGAGTACTGAGCCAACAGGGACAAAATTTGTGTGTCAAAATTCACGAGTACCAAACCTGATGCCTTTTAAAGCAGTTGAATATGAAGATATAATGGTGTATCCAGAATATCTTCTCAATCTCAAAAGAGTAACTTGTAGTGATTACCAATCACTCATTTTTCCACCTACCCACCACACCCCTCAGCTTGGAGCAACCACTAATCTATTTTTTTTATCTCTATGGATTTGCTTAATATGTAGAGTTCATATAAGTAGCAGCATATTGTGGTTTTATTACTGGCACCCTTTGCCTGATGTCTCTGAGGTGTGTGGTGTTGGAGGTTGACCAGTGTCTTTGTAGGTACGAACACTTTGTATTTTATGACCAAATAACATCTCATTGTGAGGATAGACCACATTTTGCTCCATTATCAATTGATGAACATCTGAATTGCTGCTACTTTTTGGCAGTTACAGATAAGCCTTCTGCAATTTATTATGTCTCAGTTCTTACATGGGCATTTATTTTCCACATCATGAGCAAATACTCAGGAAAGAAATTGCAGTGTAAGTGGTAGTTTTATGATGCTTAACTTCTTTTTTCTCTTCTTAATTTTTTTTTTTTTTTGTACCAGGGATTGAACTCGGCACCTCACGTTTGTCAGGTAAACACTTGTTCCAGTAAATATCTATCTCCCCGGCTCCATCTATTTTTAGTTTCTTATACATGCTTTCTTTTTCTCTTTCTATCTGGTAATATGAATAACTGGTTGGAAGACAATACTGTGTGTTACAACAAATACTGTGAAATTTATATTACTTTGTTATGTGAAAATCTGTAACATTTGTAATTTTTTCTGTTTTAATTCTAACTTGTACTCTCTGTAAAAGCCAAATAAATAATACATAAGTAATGTGCCAGCTGATTAAGAAAAACAAAAAGAGGGCCGCTGCCATGGCTTGCTGCTTGCTGTTTGCTGCTACATCTGCCAGACTTGCTTTGCCATTGACTGATTCTCCTCTGCGACACCCCTCTGCCCTGCCCCCTGGCTTGGAGCCAGCTGACTCTGGCCTGAAACCTCTATGAACTGAGCCGAAATCACCCTTTCCTCCTTTCACTTTGGGTGTTGGGTATTTTGTCTCAGCAACAACAAAAAATAAGCAAAACACAGAATAAGCATTTAGAAACTTTTATAGTGATTGAACATCACTACACCATCCAAAAAATTTTTCATTTTTTCTGGCCATTCATTTCATCTGTATTTTATAAAAGATCAGTCTGTAATGGACTGGGGAGAGGGAAGAAAGGTTAAAGAAATGGGTTGTAGCTTTAAAAACACAGGTCTAACCATAGACATCTCCCTCTTTTCCAATGAGAAACCCAAGGTGCAGAGAAGATCTCCTTCGGGGTCCCCTGACTGCAGGACGACAGGGACTGGAATTGGGTCTTCTGGTGCCTGCTCCAGTGTCTTGTGCATGTCTAAAGGTTGCTGTTCACACACCCCAAGCAGCTCTCAGGAAGCCACAGCCTTCATTCCTTTATCTTGTAGTTGCCCCGGTTGGCCAGGAATAGGAGTTAGAACTCTGGCTGGAGACTGTTTATTTTAGTTTTCATTCAATTCTGGCTCTGAGCTTATGGAGTGAGAGCACGTTTCTGGAAATATCGCTGCCAAAGTCACATTGCTTCTGCCTCTGCGGCTCACTTGCTTGTTTTTACTCAGAGAAGACTGATCAATGGCGAGGATAACTAGGAATCTAGGTTATTAGAATGTTTCCCAAGGACATGGCACGTTTCTAATACCACAGAAGTTCATAATTTGCCCAGCTATGCCAGAGGCACAGGTTTGCAGGGTGTGGAGGCCAACTGGCATTCTCAGCTGAACAAATGGAAAATTCTGCCTGTGAAAGCCAAAGGGAATGCTTCACCTTAATTAAGAAATATTGCAATATTGAAAGTCTAGGTGGAGGAGGCAAGACCTGGCTTCTGACTTCATTAGCACAAACACTGCTTAATTAGAACTTGGTTAACACAAATTGGAAAAGATCCGGCCTAGTGCACATTGAATTTGGGCCAGTTTAGAAACAGAATCTTATAGTTCAATTTCTGCCCTTAACAGTAGCCCTACCCCTCCTTAGTTTTCTAGGGAACAAACTTGATGTGCTTTTCTACAGAAAGTGTTCTCCGATACTTTGGAGACATATTTATTCACTCATATTACATTTAAATATCAAAGATGCTTAATAGACAATTTTCACTTAAAGTTCTTTGATCAGTAAGTATGAAGCTTCTTATCAGCCAAGGTCATTCTTGCTGTCCACTTGCAAAGGTCAGATCAGTAAGAAGCATGATAAAAATGCTTCTCAGGTTTAATAATTTCATATTAGTGCAATGGAAATGCTGACAGAGAAAGGGAAATTTTAGAAATCCGAATAAACACCCTCATTATGATTTGTCTTCCCAAAGAGTTCGCCAGTTGCCCCTTTCTGTGTGGTCATGCCTCGGGGGACTTTTAGTGATAACCCTGGATGTTCCACATTTCATCAAGATACAAACATTTCTTTCTTACATTCTTGTTTGCCCTTTCTGTTGGAAACATGAGTGCCATGTCAGCTTGTTGGAAATTCTAGAGGAATTTAGGAAGAGAAGATCAATTGTTTGACAATAAACATGGTAAATCCCCTGTGATTACACAAATGTTTATACAAGAAAGTACAGATATGCATTTTGAATGTTTCACTATAAAGTTAAGACTAAAAATGATTGGGCAGGTGACCTGTTGCTAGGGGGCTTTGTTATTTCAACAAAGAACTGGCCAAGTTTTAGATGACAAGACAGAGATTAAGGGACATGTGAGAGCTGACATCTTGCTAACTGAGGTTATTTTGTTCTTGGTTTAAGGAAATGGATCTGGGATAATCTTGTTTTTATAATGTCCTGTGAATGAAGCAGCTTCAGTTATGTTGTAGTTGGTGAAAGGGACTGACCTTTCTCTACACCCTTGAAGGAGAATGTGAATTTAGGAAATGAAACTTAGGTTTGTCTCTCTAGGCTCACTGGTTGAAAACACCATTAGCAAGGCAACATCATTTCTGTCAGAAAGATCCATTCTTTCTTGATAAAACCCTCTCTGGGCTAGGATCATGTGAGTTTCACCACACTCCACTCAGAAAATATGAGATCATCTTTACATAATGAGGCAGCAAGAGCTGGGACCTAATTTCATATTTTTTTCCCACAGATTTTGCTTTCCATGCTTGTCAGTCATATCTGAAAGGCTGGCAGTTACCAGGGGCTGTGACCAGCACGAGGGAGAATGTATCATTGCTGGCCGTGTTGGCCATAGCAACATGCTGCCTCGAAACAGATCCAGTGTGGATGAACAAACAAAAGAATCTTTAAGAAAGCTCAAGACTGCAAAAGACCAAAGGTGAGTGCTGCGGCTGTCCATCAGAAGCTCCAGTGACAAATAACAGGATATTCACACAGCCATTGTACTTTTCAACAAATTATCAAGTTGGCCAAGCAAATAATCATGGTGGTTTATCACTACTGGCAGCTTCTCAAAAAGTCTCTAGCTAAGAACGACCCTCTTTTCTCATAACCCCAGCAAGTGCTAAATTACAGCAACTATCAGCAGATGTTTCCAGTGCCAACAGCTCTGCGTTCGTAGAAGCGGGTGGATTGCATGCATAGGGTGTACAGACATGAAGCTCAGAGCCAATGGAGAAAATGATATGCCATCATGTTTTGCTAATGCTTCACAGTAAGTGCGATAATAAGGGACTGGAGGAAGTGTTATAGGAACAAAAATGGAGGTTAATGGACTGTTATGGTTCGTGTCTAGTTGTCCCCTCTGCCTCCCCCAAAGACTCATGCAGTCATGAGGCTGGGACTTCTAGAGTTTGACACTTGACTCATGATCCACTGGGATTATGTGTTTTAGTGCTGATGGGATTCTGGGTCTAAGTACTTCTGGGATTATGGGTGTGGCCTGAGGCCGACAGGCTGAGGCAGAGAACCTGAATATAACACCAAGAGAGACAGAGAGACAGACTCTTGCTCTTGCCCTGGTTGGTCGGTTGCCTCTGTCGCCATTTTGTTGCTATCCTGCTGCCATGAACTGGATGATCTTTGCCCTGTTCCGCTCAGCCTTGGACCCAGTATGGACTGAAACCTCCAGTGACTGAGCTGAATAAACCTCTCCTTCATTCATTCTGGGTGTAGAGTGTTTGTCCCAGCAATGAGAGAAGACTAACTAAGACATGGACACTGTTAGAAAAGTCTGAAAACATGAGACAGAGACAGAGACAGAGAGTCTCCTGAAAGGGTGAAGAGAATTCACTAAAAAGAAGTATATTTTAAAAAGGAAATGTGTAAACCAGAATGGGTGGGACCACCTCTAATCCTACCACTCAGAAAATTAAGACTGAGGATCACGAGTTTTGAGCACGGCTGGGCTACATAGCAAGTACAAAGCTGGCCTGGACTATACAGTGAGAGCCTGTCTCAGAAACAAAAGAAAAGAAAAATGCCCTGCTCCCCAACCTGATAAGGTACAAAGGCAGGAAAGACCTGAAGCCAAGAAAGTGTTTGGCCTTTTCCAGGTAGAGGTATAAAGGTTTTTCTCTTGTATGTTTTCTTCATTAGTGTATTTTTTCAACACACAATGGTTATGTTTGGAGAATTGGTATATGCATATAAAGTATCTTATCATTTTCAATCCCTTAAATGTAGACATTTATAGCCAAGTGTGGTAGTGTATGCTGTTTAGGAGGCTGACATAGGAGGATTGCAAGCTGAATGCTAGAGTGGACAACTTAGTGAGCTCCTGCCCCAGAATAAAATAGGGAAAAAAGTGCTGGGGATGTAGCTCCGAGGTAGAAGTAGAACATTTGCCTTGCTCAGTTTGAGTGGGTTTAACCAAGAAAGGAAGGTCCTTCCTCTCTTTAATCAAGAAAGAGGGTCCTTCTTAAAGTGTGGGTTTAATCTCCAGTGCAAGAAAAAAAGAAATATATCCCCCCCAATAAGTTCTGATTTTAGGTCTATTATCTCATTTTGGATCCAAAAATCTAATTTTAAATGCAAATCTGAGCAAGGACCTCTGTACCAACTGTCCCCTCCCAACAATGAATGTACAGGTCCCATAGGTGTGATTCCTGCTGGGAAGCAGCAGGCTACCATAACGGGTGGGGAGCCTGTAGACTGAAGGCTGAAGCAGTATCCAGGACTGCCAGTTTGGCAGGGACCAGCCCAAAAGGCCAGGGCCAATGCACTCCAGGAGAAACTGAAAGAAGATGCCCTCGGTGGACTTGAGATCCCTCTAAAATGAGCTATTTTGACCAGACTGGCCATTGGAATGCCATTTCTTAGAGTCCTGCAATTCCTTGAAGGTACCCCATGGAATCTGGAGACAGGAAATATAAGACCACGTTGGGAAGGCAACCGCTGGCCTCACTCGAAGGAAGTATTCTGATTCGACCTGCTTTGCATTAGCAATTCACATAAGAAAAAACTAAAATATGTTATGTCTTACAATTTTAAGGAGAGAAAAATATTGACATAGAGGTTCTTGTGCTGGCTGTGTATGATTCTAAGCCACCTTTACTTCCTTCGTAGTTCCATTCCATTTAATTTATGTCTCTCTAGAACATGCAATTTTACCTGTATGTTAGTCCATTTTGTATTACTATACCAAAGTACCTGACACAGGCTGACTTTATAAAGAAAACCAGCTTATTTATCCCAGAGCTTTGGAGGCAGCATATCTAAACATGTCACAGTGAGAAGCCAGTGGTGGATGGCAAAGCATAAGCAAGAGGAAGAAATCACATCTCTACTGCAGAGACCAAAGAGGGACTTGGGTAGCAAGCTCAAGCCAGCAACAGCTCATTCCGGGGGCCAGCATTCCCCTCAGAGAGCAGGGACCTCAGTGACCTCAGGACCTCCCACCAGGCACATGCTTTAAAAGGTTCACCATGCCACAGACCTAGCTCCAACATATGAAACTTTAAGGGAGACAACAGCAAACCATACCATGGTGCATTTCTCTTTCTCTGTCTCTTCCTCCCTCTCCTCTGGAGACAAATGCAGGGCCTTTTCTAGACATACTGGTTCCCTTTCTCTTCATCAGACCCATCAAGCTCACATCATAGGGTGTTTGGATTGTAGTTTTCTCTACCCAGAATGCATTTGTCCAGGCATCTGTAAAGCCTTTCTTTTACTTTCCTAACTGATTACTTTTTCAGAATACTTTACATACAATACAATATGATAGGGCTCACATTTCTTTTACATGTACACACACACACATGTACACAGCTTCATTGTGTTTCAATTTTTCCATATCATCTATCAACACATGCAATGTTTTATATTTCATTTGTCATTTTACATCTGTCTCTACTCATAAGAGTATACATTTCTGAGGATGAGGGCTTTTCCATTCTGGTCACTGATTTATTTATTTGCTTTTTATTTTTATTTTTTTTATCATTAACTATTTTTATTTATTTGTTTTTTATTTTTATTATTTTTATTTTTTCTCATTAACTGTTTTTAATAGATTGAACATTACAAATAATTTACAAACTAAAAAAAATAATTTATAAACTTAAATGAATATAAAAATAAAAATTGTGGGGGGACAGAGAGATAGTTCTGTGGCACAAATGCCTGCCTGGAAAGTGCAAGGTCATGAGTTCAAGCCCTGGTCCCACCAAAAAATAAACAAATAAATAGATAAATAAATAAATAAAAATAAGGCCGGGTGTGGTGGCACATGCCTGTAATCCCAGCACCCGGGAGGCTGAGGCAGGAGGATCAGTGCGAGTTCGAGACTAGTCTGGGCTACAAAAGTGAGCTCAAGGCCAGCCTGAACTGCATAACAAGACCCTGTCTCAAAAAGACAAAAATAAATAAATACATAAATAAATAAATAAATAAATAAATATAAAGATTGTGTAAAATAAAAATGAAGAAAGCATTTTACAGGTCAGTCATATGATAGTTCACTCTATACCAATATCAAGAAACTTATATTCATATAATTAGAATTCGCCAAGTAGAAAGGGGTAGGCAATAAATACCTAAAGATTTGAAGTTTCTGAATTTAGTTGAAATTATAGCACATTTCCCAAAAAAGGGAAACTTTTGCAAAAGAAATTTGAATAAAATCATACCAAGATACAGAAAAATGAAATTGTTTAAAACTAATTGTAAAGAAAAACAATATTAAAGTATATATAAAAATTAGCTATGAAGAACAAAATTTATTATCATTTTATTACATATTAAAAAAAAGAGTGTGTAAAACACTAGGCTAATTAATTTAAAGAACTGAAAGAGAGAATAAAAAGACCTATTTGAGTGTAAAAGACAAGAAAGAAGTAACATAAAGTCAGTGGAAAATGGAAATATACTTTTTTTTTTTTTTTTTGGTCTTTTTGAGACAGGGTCTCACTATGCAGTTCAGGCTGTCCTTGAGCTCACTTTGGAAGCCCAGGCTGGTCTTGAACTCACACCAATCCTCCTGCCTCAGCCTCCCAAGTGCTGGGATTACACGCCTGTGCCACCATGCACGGCTGGAAATATACTTTATAAAGTTTCTAATACTAGGAGAAAATATATCATGTCTTATAAGTAGATTGTAGGTCAAAGACACAGTATAAATCTTAAAATAAAAATTAAGATTAAATAATATTCAGGAAATTAATTGAATGTTAATTCAAGATTAAATATTTCAAAACAATTCAACTAAAAAAAGTTTTTATGATAGTAAAGAATTATAAAGAATAAAAAATAACATAAATACAGGAATGGGAAATATGTGACCAGCACTTCTAACAATTTGGGGATAGAATATCACACAAAGTTCTAGTATGTTGTGGACATGGACAGTGTCCATGATGCTTACTGGTGGCCAGGTGTCACTTGTAGGACTGAACTACTGATATTTCTTTGATATCTATCCTGTAGATCTGGATAGAATCATGATGCACAGGGTGCAGGAGAAGTCCATTTGTAGAGTATGCTGATGGAAATATTTTGCTGTTGTACACAAAAGAATAATTGAAAGACTGCTTTTATATACTTCTTTTTCTCCTGTGTTTAATTGTTTGCCCTATTTGGTGAGTTCTTTCCATTCTCATTTATGGAGTTGTGGTCATTTTGATCCCTCTCTAGAATATCTACACAGTAGTCTGTGTAGGGTTGAGTTTGTTATCATGAAATTTTTTAGTTGTTCTCTGTTATAGAACTATTTCACTTCTCTATTCTACTTGAAAGACAATTTTGCAAGGTATAGCATTGTGGGTTGGAATTTGTTTTCTTGCAAGACTTGTAGTACTTTGCTCCAGGCTCTTCCTGACTTGATGGTTTGTGAAGAGAAATCTGCCATTATTCTAATGGGTTTTCCTTTAAACGTGATCTGCTTCTTCTCTCTAGTGACTTTTAGTAAACTGTTTCTGTGCTGAATTTCTGGGATCTTGATTATTATATATCTGGGTGTGGTTTTAATTGAGTTGATGTTATTTGGAGTTCCATATGCTTCAGTTTCCTGAATGTCAGATTGTTTTCCCATATTTGGGAAGTTTTCTGCTATTACTTCTGTCCATATTCTTTTTATATTATTTGTATAGACTCCTTCTTTCTCATTGATGCCTATTAGTCTCACATTGTTCATCTCTGCATTGTCTTGCAATGAATAATATTTTCCTGCATCCTAGTTGTTTTCAAGAGATTCTTTCTTTCTTTCTTTCTTTCTTTCTTTCTTTCTTTCTTTCTTCCTCTCTTCTCTTCTCTTCTCTTCTCTTCTTCTTCTTCTTCCTCTCTCTCTCTCTCTCTCTCTCTCTCTCTCTCTCTCTCTCTCTCTCCTTTAATGGTCAGCTCAGCCTGCCCTGGGGGTTGGGCTGGGGCATGTGATGCTGGGAATTGAACTTCGGTCCCTGCGGTTGCCTAATCTTTCCTAAGCAGGTGTTTTAGACCGCTGAATCATCTTACCAACCCAAGAGATCCTTTCGTACCTTTTCACTAACTGCAATGGTGTCATTAAGGTCTGAAAGTCTATTTTCACTTTCATTGACACAGTTTTGCCAGCTTGTAATTGAAGTTTTAAGTTGCTGTATAGCACTTTGAAATTGCTTCGTGCATTCTATTTCTTTCCTATATTGCCCATTCATGGATTCTATCATTTTTCTATTCTTCTCTATTTTTTTTTTTAATCTGTGTCTTCTTTAGGAGCAGTTAGTACTTCTTTCATTAGAGTTATCATTTCATTTTTTACTTCAGAAATAATTTCTGATCTGATTTCCTCTCTACCTTTTTGCAGTTGTTTCTTTACTTCAGACCTATTATCTCAGAGATTTCAGGTGTGTGATTTCCAATTTCTTCTATACTATTGTCTCTTGTATTTGCTCTGGCTGGGCTCGGGGCCTGAGAGTGCATTTTGCTCCTTCGCTTTGTCATTTTGTATAGGTCTGCCTTCTGACCTTTGGTGTAGAGTGTTGGTAGAATTCTTACCTTAGCAAATCAAGTTCAAACTCATCCAGGTGGCTGTGACTTGGATCTGACTGCTACACTCCACTTCTTTCTGTTGCAGCCCTTGGAGGTGAACCTGCTGTGCCACTCTGGTGAGATGTTCTGCTCCTGCATCAGCTGGGTGGGTCTTGCCTCTGCATAGCACTTTATAGAATTTCTTCAGGGAATTCTGCCTCAGGGTTCCACAATAGACACACTGGATCTGGGCTTTGGGTTGAATTAGGGTCTGGCGGGCCCCAGGTTGCCTCACTCACACTCTGGACCTGAGCTCTGGGTTAAATCTGCTTTTTATTTTTTAGAGAGAATAGAGAGTTTGATCCCTGGCACTACATGCTGTGCTGGCCTTGCTCCTGAAGGCGCTGAGCTGGCCACTGAGACCAGGCATGGCTGCATGTGCCTATAATCCCAGCGCTGGGGAGGCTTAAAACAGGAGGATCTCTATGATATGAATCCAAGCTGTCTAACCTATACCAAATTTTAAAAAAAGACTATAGAATAGTAATAAAAATTAGAAACAATGAAGAATTTTACTAGACAAAACAATATGAATTCTTTAGTATTTGTTGTTTTGCATAGTGTTGTCCTCAATTTAGTTGCTCAGATTACCAGATATACACATGTAAAATTGGAAAAAGAAAGAAAAAGGTGATAAGAGATTGAGAAGTAAAGAAGAGAAAAAAAATTGTAAAAGACAAAAAATTAAGCATTAACTACTGGGACTTTCAAACAGTAAGAAATGAAGTATCACCCGGTTATTGAAGTGTTTGGGACTCAACTCCAGGTAACCAAGACTTCCTGTTATGTAAACATCAGACCTTCCCTACAACAGCCCAAATTTTAGTCACGTTTTCTTCGTGCATGTAATATTCAACCCGGTGTACCCACAAGAGTCACTTTTTCTAATACTGATAGAAAAAGTACTGGATGGAGTGGTGAAGAAGAGCATAAGACTGAGAGGTAGAAGATTTGGATTGGGGTCTTAACTATGTCATTTACTAGAGGGGTATTTTGGGCAAGATACTTAACATCTCCAGACTTCAGTTTATGTATCTGAAAAGTGGGGCAGCTGTCAGCTCATCACATAAAGTTGCCGTGAGGCTCACACAATGCAACATATGTAAAGGTGGTGTATAATCTTACAGGACTATGCCACACAGTCCCTCACAGACTGTGACTTCTGCAGAGTGAAGACAGGGTTGAAGACTTGGATCTTCAGTCAGCGCTATGACCTCAACTAAATTCTCTGGCAATGGAGAAAACGATACCCTTTTCTAAGCTGGATATGGTGGTACATACCCATAATTCTAGGACTCTGGGGATGTAGAGACAGAAAGATCTCCAGGTCAAGCCAAGCCTGGGAAAATTAATGACTTGGGGCCATCTTGTCTTTAAAAAAAAAAAAAAAAAAAAAAAAAACAAAGGGCAGAAGATGCAGCTCAATGCAAAGATCTTGGGTTCAATTACCAGGACAGCGAAATAAAACAACCTGAACCAAAACAAACAAGATCCCATTTAATCCAGCTATCCCCCTACTGGGAATTTTTCCAGAAGAACTGAGAACATCATATCATAGTGATATCCATGCACTTATATTTACAGCAGCACAATTTGTGATAGCCAAGTCCTGGAAACAAACAAAATACCTATCATCTGAAGAATGGTTGAAAAATAAGTGATATTTTCATAAAATGGAATATTACTCCGCTATCAGGAATGATAAACTAGAAGACTTCATACATAAATGGATGTATCTTGAACATATACTCATAGATAAACCAGACCTACATATACAAATATCATAGTCTCCCTAGTGTAAAGACTCAAAAGAATAAATAAATAAATAAATAAATTTGGGGCAGTATCAGGGATCAACCTCAGGACCTTTCATTTTCTGCATCCTCAACCCCTATAATTTATTTTATTTATTTTTTTTTCATTTTATTATTATTTTTTTCTTGTTTCAGAACCCTTGCTTGTTTATTCACTCATTTTTATGGCCGGCTCAGCCCGCCCCGAGGGCAGGGCCAGCGCAGCATGTGGTGCCGTCGGGGCAGGGCCAGCGCAGCATGTGGTGCCGTCGGGGCAGGGCCAGCGCAGCATGTGGTGCCGGGGATAGAACCGTGGTCCCTGAAGCCGCCCAAGCTTCCCCAAGCAGGCGCTTTAGAACACTGAGCCATCCCGCCGGGCCCCTATAATTTTTTTTAGAAGAATGACTTAAATGCAAAATTCATTTGGAAGAGAAAAAAAAATTTAACATTTATTGAAGTGTTAATGCTTGGTTGTTTGATCAGTCTTACATACCTGTGTCTGTTGATCTAAACTGATTTGATGATGAAAATATGTAATGCAACCATTGTTAAATTTTTTCTTGTTTTGAAATTCTGTACTGTATGTACTCTCACTTGTACTGCTTTTTCTATCTTTGCTTCTGTTATTTTTACTCTTTAAAATTAAATCTATTGGGGGCTGGGGAGATAGCTCCGTGGCACAAGTGCCTGCCCGGCAAGTGCAAGGTCATGAGTTTGAACCCCAGTCCCACCAAAAATAAATAAATAAAATAAATAAATAAACAAATAAATAAAATAAAATAAAAATTAAATCTATAAAAAAAAAAAAAAAAACCAATAGACAGGCAACCCCCTGCTTGTTTGAAGGAAAGGAAGTGAAGTGAATTAGGTTACCTACCTGAAACATCTTTCAGCTTTATGATCCAAGATCTTATGTGTGTGGTAAAACTAGTTTTTGAAAAATGCTGAGTTAAATAATGAAGTTATTGAAACTGTCATTTTTTCAAACGAATAGTCTCTCCAAACAGTCCTTCCTGTAAGTTCATCTAACCACTTGGAAAAGTCCCTTTGCTCTATTATGGAATGCATGTTAATTTGTCTCCTCACATTTGTACCATGTGTCTCAGCCCTTAACATTCAGGCAAAAAGAGTCACGCATCTACGGAATGCATTTGGCACGCAGCTTGAGCCGCTTCCTAAGAAACTATGTGATATTTATTGCAGTGGATATAAAAATGCCTGCGCACTCGGGAGGCCTGTGCTAGGAGATAATGATCAGCAAACAAGGAATTTGGGGCTCCTTCTTATCCTGGTTCTAGCACCAATTAGTTAAGTAACCTGGGGGAAGCCAGCATCCCTCTGGCCCTCAGTTCCTCTGCGTGAGCATGTTATGTGTCTATCCTACAAGACGTGAGGGGAGAAAAAAAAAATCACATAAAATGCAGACGCAGGCTCAGGGAGAGAACTTCTTCTGCTTCAGAACACACCTTATATGGATATGTTTGGTTATGAAAATGAGGTCTGCTGGCCATTGCTAAGAGTGAAGTAAAGAGAAATACACTTCTTTATGCTATAGACTAAAAAAATGCTGGTGTGGTGGCCCTGGAAGAGAGCGAGAGATGCGGGACAGGGGCTGTGAGCAGAAGGAGGAGAAGGAAGCAGGGGGCAGGAAGGACAGCGCTGGGACTGGAAGGAAGGGCTGGCGCAGGGGCGCTCCCCTCGAGCAGCGCTTCTCAACCTTTCTAATGCCGTGACCCCGCAATACAGTTCCTCACGTTGCGGTGACCCCAAACCAAAAAATAATTTTGGTGGCTACTTCAGAACTGTAATTTTGCTACAGTTATGATTCAGAATGGACATAACTGATATGCATTATGTATTCTCATTGCTACAAATCAAACATAATTTAAACGTAGTGATTAATCACAAAAACAATATTTAATTATATGTTGAGAAATATTTATTACTAATTCCAATAAATAACATTTCACCATGACATAGCATGGATTTAAACATGCATTTTCCGATGGCTTTAGGCGACCCCTGTATTTTGCTCGTTCAAGCCCCGCCGGGGTCGCGACCCACAGGTTGAGAACCACTGCCCTAGAGGGAAATGCCAACAGAGTTTTAGAACAGGGGCAGCTGAGCAGATCCGCTGGGCGTAGATGCATCTGTGTGGGGCTCTCCTAAGGCACCTAGTCTTCTTGTTCTGAGCTCTAGTTCTCTGTTAAATTTCCTCTTTCCTTAATGCTCCCATGGCAAGGTCCCCGGTTACAAATGTGCCTGGTTTCAACACACTTGGAAGGGCAACTTTCTTAGAGGAGTAGAGGACACTACTGGGACAGTCACACAAGTCCCGCAAGAGCACGCTCCCTCACCCATCTTTTGTGCGCTCATGTCTGGTTTACAGCTTTGAAAGCTCCTGTGAGAAAAGCTTTGTTGTGTTCAAGGGCTGTGCAGAGAGCTCCTCAGTCCACCCAGGGACGAGGAAGCCCAGCTCTCTGCCTCTCATCTGAGGGGAAGCTTGGAGATGCCCTGCAGGCCACGTGTAGATTGCCTCCTGTAGGACTCCACCTGAGATCACATGAGCTTGGCTGCTATTTCCTGGCGGCCTCACTCTCTCTTGAGGCAATTTTCACTAGAAGCACTATCTTTTTTTTTTTTTTTTTTTGGTCTTTTTGAGACAGGGTCTCACTGTGCAGTTCAGGCTGGCCTTGAGCTCACTTTTGTAGCCCAGGCTGGTCTCAAACTCACACTGATCCTCCTGCCTCAGCCTGCCGGGTGCTGGGATTACAGGAGTGTGCCACCGCGCCCGGCAGCATTGTCTTCATAAATCACTTATTCAATAGTTCTAACCACCTGCTTTGGCAAGCACAAGGACCAGGGTTCAGTTCCCGGTCCCATATGCCACACTGGCAACGCCCCTGGGGCTGAGCCATCAACCAAGTCCGGGCATGGGGCCAGCAGCCTGTAATTTCCGCACTGCGAAGGCTAAAAACAGGAGGATCACTATGAGTCTGAGCTGTGTGGTGAGACCTTGTCCTAAATACATAAATGAAAATCAATCAATCAACCAATCAATGAGCCCATCACTTGTTCACAACAAATCCTTTCTCAGGAAGCCTAATCTAAAAACACCTTCTAGCTCCTAAAGCATAAGCTTTCAACTCTTTGGAGGTTATAGGCAATTTTAAGAATCTGGTAAAAATTTCAAGTAGTTTTTTTTTTTTTTAATTCCTATGCACTTTTCCTCCCTGGCTGTCTAAGGGTCTGTCGCCATCATGAATGACACAGTAACTATCCAAACCTGGAAGTTCATGACCAACCAACTTCTTCAAAGGAAACAAATGGTCACTGATGTCCTTCACCCTGGGAAAGCTACAGTACAGAAGAAAGAAATTTAGGAAAAACTCGCCAAAATGTATAAGACCACAACAGAGGTCATTTTTGTGTTTGGATTCAGAACCCATTTTGGTGGTGGCATGATTTGTGATTCCCTGGATGATGCAAAGAAAAATGAGCCCAAACATAGACCTGCAAGACCCAGCCTGAATGAGAAGAAAAAGACCTCAAGGAACTACTGGAAGGAACTGCAAAGGCTGACGTTGGTGTGGGCAAAAAGGTGAAGGATTAGAGAGTCTGCAGTGCCTGTCTGCAGCGATTGCAAGTGTTTAAACGAGAGGCTTTAATACATTGTAAACCCTTCAAAAAATCCCGATGCATTTCATCGGCTTGTATTTTTCCAAAATCTTGGAAGAAATGTCTCATTCTTCATGTTTCCAACCCTACCAGACACTCTTCCACCTACCAGGTGGTCGGGACACTGAAGGAAGGCCCCCGCCACTTAAGATCACAGAGGAATAATACTTGGTACTTGAATTATTAAGAAAGAAATGTTAAGTTGATCTAACTCATCTCATGTAAATTCTTTTTTTTTTTTTTTTTTAGCATAAAGGATTATATTAGTAAATTTTGGAAACATCTCCCTTTACAACAAAAGGTGTCCACGCCAGAAAGAATGGCTACCAGGCTATAATATCCTATAACTCGATGGTTTCCCAAATTTTCTGTTCAAGGATATTAAGGGACCACAGAGGAAAGGGATTGAAGGTAAGTAGTGTGCCTAAGGAGAGTCACCTGGAGAGAAAACATTCTCTCGAGCTTTCACAGAGCAAAATAGTCAAGCAACGGTCGTGACTCATCTAGGTGGCTGACACTGATGACAATTTTACAAAGCACTGTACATGGTTCCAAAGTTAATCCTGAGAGGATTTGACTGACCTTGCGAGGTACAAAAAATACATGTTTTGTTATACAGGTCTTGTTTTAACTTGACCTTGACCACCCAGCAGAAGAGCTTAAACATGCTGAGCTGTATAAGGCTCAAATCAACAGCTTCCAACATTGCTAGTTTCACCAGTAACACACTGCAATTATGGAACATTTGACTACGTATACAAAAACCTTCTCTTAGATCAAAGAGAAGAAATCTATTGTACCAATAACCATTAGAAAATATATCATGTCTACACCCTACACCCTGTATAACTATAACAAGGACAACAATATGTGTTGTATCAATTATTGTGTGTGTGTGTGCTTTTTTTTTTTTTTTGTACAGGGTCTCACTACTGACTCATAGTGATCCTCCTGCTTGTACCTCCCAACTGCTGGGATTACAAGCTCATGCCACCACACCTGGACTCCATCGCCAGCTCAGCATGCTCGAGAGTGGGGCCAGCATGGCAGGTGGGGCCAGGAACTGAACCCTGGCCCCTGTGCTTCCCTAAGCAAGTGCTTAATCCGCTGAGCTATACCGTCGGCCTGTATCAATTATTGTGAATGTTCTAACATGTTTTGAAATTGTCACATTGTAATTTCTTACTAAAAATAATAAAATAGAAGGTGTCTTTATATCTGTAATTGATACATGCTTTACCATCTTGAATATATTAGGCATATCTCTTTAAATATTCTGATTAAAATGATCCTAGGTTTCTAGTTATTGGGTAAATGTTTTTCATCACTAGTTTTCTTTCACCTCTACAGGAACCCCAAGACTTTATATAATCCAACCTTAGGATAATTGCCACCATCTTGTGCTGCAATTGGAGTGGGAATTGGAAATGCTTCTTTGAGGCTAGAGGACTCAGTTTGGGAATCCAGATAGTTCTAAAGGAGCCACCGCACCACTGTTGTTGCCACTGTAGTGACAAGCAGGAGACTTACTCTTCCCGCTAGACTGGGTGACAGGCAGTGCTACCTCCAATCATTGCTGCCATAGTGGATTGATCCCTATGGGGCATTTCAAGGACTTTTGGAATTCAGTTTGCAAACTTATGGGAAAGCCAGCTTCCAACAGCCATTCTAGAGCCATCAAACAGCCTCCAATGTTTAACTAATCTGTTGCAAATACACTGCTTTGCATTTGGTTACCTTGGCTTTATAGAGAAGAAACCTGGTCTGGAGATATTAAAATATCTTTACTTACTTTCCCTCATCAGCTGCCTGGTTGATATTTAAAGATAAAACTCAGGGCTGACATTATAGGCCAAGAAGGCAGTGGAGAGTGTTCCTACTCGGGTTTACCCAGGCATTGTTCTTTCCATAATGGGAAACTAGCCCTGCGGGGGCCCGGGGGTGCTGTGAAGCAAAGGTGCACTGTATTGTTGCAGTCCTGTCCTTTGTGAGGGTGAGGTGGCACTGGAAGACACTCCTCAGCTAGTGGAAGTGGCCCTGCTATACAACAGCTTTTATTTATTGGTTACTAGCGAAGAGGAACACTGCATCCCCACAGAAACTCTTAAGTAACATAAAATGGCTGGAGTGATTGTTGGGAAAAGAAATCCTGTTGGTGTTGACATACAGTTTCCAACTATCAAGGAGTCTTAAGACTTTGATAGAACAAAAAGATTTATTTATTTCTTTATTTATTTTTCTTCTTTTGAGTTCTTACACTAGCGAGACTATAGATATTTACATATGTAGGTCTGCTTTATTTCACTTATGAGTCTATGTTCAAGATACATCCACTTATATATAAAGTCTTCTAGAACAAAAAGATTGATTGAACCAAAGTCTGTGTTTTCCCTGGTGTGCTGTGCTGGCTCCGCCCCTGGGGCATGCTGAGACTGGGATTGAGACTGGGCATTTGTCACACACGCCTGTAATCCCAGTGCTTGGGAGACTGCAAACAGGAGAATCACTATGAATCTGATCTGTGTAGTGAGACTCTGTAGGCCTAGATAGATAGATAGATAGATAGATAGATAGATAATGCGAAACATCTCACACTCATTTCAATAAAATAAGATTTTGTTTGCTGCTTGTGCTTTTTGTGCATTGCGGTCATGGAAGGTAGTAGTTCTACAAATATTGGTTGGTTTTCCTTAATCAGGATCAAAAGCTCTGCCACCAGCACAGCACAAAGGTCAGGCCTGACTTCCTCTGTAATAAGCGAGTACTCCTGTAATCATGATTTTGCCCCAAACAGCTTCACATAAAGAGACATTGCTGCTCCACTTTGAATACCATGTAAGGGAAATGTTAACTTTAAAGACACTTCCTGGAACTTGTTTCGTTATGTTTGTGAGTGTTATTTCTCTGGAAAGATTTGTTTATACCATACTTTTTCAAGATATTTTGCTGTTCACATAATAAAACCCAGCAAGCTATTCAGACATACAAAACCAACTCATGCAAAAAATCTACAACAAATATGCTAGTCCAAATAGAAAGACCAATGATGGTGATGAAACATTAATTTTGTCCCTGCATTTCTAGTATCTGGGGCAAAAAGGAGGATGGGATCGGTAACCTAATTCTTAGTTGCTTGGATAAAGGACACCAATTGTTCATCAAAGAGAACATTTGTCTAGTGAAATGTAAACAAAGAATCTAGGGTATTGGAGAGATTCGGACTACAGTTAGACCTTCTAGCAAAAATTTTAAATAAAACTAAAATTTGTAAGTCCATACCATGTGTATCACTCAGAATAGTCTTTGTATTGCTCTGATAAGGAGCAAATGCTTGAATTCGAGTGGCTTAATGCACAAATCTTATTGCTTTTTCACATCGTAGTGTGATGCTGGCAATGTGGCTTTTCTGGGTCATTCTCTCTGAAAGTGAGCCTTGGATACCTTGTCCCCTTCTTATCTGGTCAAGGTAATGAAGGGGTCCTTACCTTTCAGTGTTCAAATAAGAGAGAATGTGAGGGTGTGATATGCCATGAGAGCACTCATGTAGATGAGCATTTTATGGGCAGAAAGAATGTCCATCTACTATAGAAATGAATGGTAAGATTACTATATTAATATAACGTATAATGAAAAGTATATTTCTCTGTGCCACTTAACAAATACTCTATATTGGGATCATTTTTAACTGTGCTCTCATAGATTATGAAACTTATACACTTAAAATAAGTATATACATTAATATACTCAATTAAAATGAGTGTTCTTATCATGGGCATCTAGAGTATTGCTAATTTTAATTGATTCTGAAATGAGATTCCCAATGAGACTTATTTCATACAAGGATTCCCTTCTAGACACAAAACGTTTGTGGAACACTGAATTTGGGTGGGGTGGGTGCCCCTTGATTTAGAGAAATATTACACTCAAGGAGCAGGACCCCCTTCCACTAAATCTGGGAGCTAGGAAGGAAATTTCACAAAATATGAAAAAGAGACCATCATGAACTGCAGGAAAAAGCATGCCTATGAAAGAAAAAAAGTCTTCATGATATCCATATCTTTTTTTTTTCCTTTGAGACAGGGTCTCCCTGTGCAGTCCAGGCTGGCCTTGAGCTCACTTTTGTAGCCCAGGCTGGTCTTGAACTCGCACCAATCCTCCTGCCTCAGCCTCCCGAGTGCTGGGATTACAGGTGTGCACCACCACGCCCAGCTGGATATCCATGTCATTCTTGCTTTGAGTCTGAGTCACCCCACTTCCTACGTCCCCCTGGCATGCAGAAACATGAAAACAGCACCCAGGATTTAGAGGCAGATTTATTTACAACAATGGGCACTGACTTGGATTATTCCCAGAATATCAGGTCCTGATTTCTGCGGGCCTAGGGTTAATGTAGGAAGCACAGAGGCAGAATGGCTCATCATTTAGGGATTCATATATATGATGTGGGTCATAATGACCAGCTATGTCAGTGACCAGCTATTTCTAAGAGACTGGAGTAACTGGAACTGGAACAGAAACTATTACCTGAGTGTTATGGCTTGTGTCTAGTTTGTCAGAGTCCCTTCCTCGTTCTCATTTTGGCCTAAGAAGTCTAAACTTACAATCCTAAAACCACGTTATTGGAATTCCACCAAGGTAATTCCAAACTACCCCTCCCAGCGCCACCCACGGCAATAACAAAGACACTAAGACATGTCCATATAATTATTGGGGAGCCAAGGGCCCTAAGTCCAGCCATGAAGATAGCTTTCCGGAACCAAGAAGGCAACTCAGGGCTGCGTTCTGGTTTTATCCATTGGAGAAGGAGGAGTGGCTTGTGAAAGGGAATTGTGGGAAGAAGCTGAGCACTGAAGGGAATTGTGGGAAGAAGCTGAGCACTGTGAGCTGGGCTAGGTAGGAGACCCGCCCTCACCTCCGCCATATTCACAGATATACAAAGGAAGCAACTTGCACTATGCAATTAAGATGGTATCTAATATTTTGGGGGTCTGGTGCTTCAGCTCTGATGTGTTATCTTTCAAGCCCCAGGAAGTTATAGCTGCTATCTTGAAGCTCGATCCCAGCTGACACTATGGAGCATTGGCTCTTTGTCCTATTGTCAGGGAAACATGCGTGCCATCTTCAAAAATTACCACCAGCACCTTGACTAAACCAATATATACTGCTTAAGGCCAATTGAAAGGATAATGAGAAGTCCTAGCCAACTCTGTACATTTCAATACGAGAAAATAGGGTTAAGCTCAGTCAAAATGGAGACCGTCGCTTTTCTTTCAAGGAGAGCTGCTCAGGGGGTCCTCCACACTAGGTGCTCCCCACCCCAAAGCCTCATGTAGTCATGGGGTGAACTTCTAGAGGTTGTGATTAATTCATGATCCAATGCTAGAATTATGGGTGTGAGTGTTGTTGCGATTATGGGTGTGAGTGTACACCCATCCTGGGGCAGATAGCCTGGATGCAGTATAAGGAAGGGATAGAGGCTCGCTCTTTGCCTCTGCAGCTGCTGTGGTTGCCTCTGCTCCTCCCTTTTTGCTCTTGCTGTTTTGCTGTTTTCTGCTACCACAAACTGCTGCCCTCTACTGTATGCTACTCTGGCTTGGAGCCAGCTCTATATGGACTGAAACCTCCACAAACTGTGAGCTAAGTAAACCTTTCCTTCCTTAATTCTGGATATTTTGTCCCAACCACAAGAGAATAGTAGCCAAGACACTGACCAACTAATAAATTGGGGCATTTTCTGCTACATTTCACCTCTCTTTTAGTTTCCCCAGAAAATCTTTACTGGGCAAATTACATGTGATCTTCTGAGACAAGGCCCAACTAGAAGCTGTAAACATAATCTAGGGCTGTCGTGTAACATTACTGTGGCAAGGTAGTGAGGGAGTTCATCCGATCTAGGAGAGTGTCCAGCATACCTTGGAATGCTCATCAAATCTTGGTTAAGGATCTGGTTGATTGTTCCATTCTCTTGGGACAACTGTCCATATAGTGCAAGACAAAATAAAAAGTAGCTATCAGGGTTCATGGAAGCAAGGACTGTGGTAAGCAGCCTGAAATGACACAAAAGTTAATGGGAATGTGTATGGAGCAATCTTTTTATTTTTTTTAGTGATGCTCCTGCTTGTACCTCCCAAGTGCTAGGATTACAGGCGCGCGCCACCATGCCCAGTCTCCATCGCCTGCTCAGCACGCTCAAGAGCGGGGCTAGCACTGTAGGCCAAGCCAGGAACCGAACCCGGGCCCCTGCACTTTTCTAAGGAAGCACTTAATCTGCTGAGCTATACCGCTGGCCCTTGGAGCAATCTTCTGAACAGTGTCCTTGGGCTTCAGTTGTGCATGCTTTGTCTCTTCAAAGTGAGCCTCAGAGAAGCTGTCCAGGTGAATTTTCCAGCAGATCTAAGGCTGTAGTTCTGAAAGTTATACAGGTAGTTAATATGTGCCTGGGATATATGTGTGTGTAGGAATGTCTACAGATATAGTTGGTCTTTTAACTAGTTGCAAGCTGTTTTTTTTTGTTTGTTTGTTTGGTTTTGCTTTAAAAAAAAGTCTTTTAGAGCTTTGTGATTTGCATGCTGTATGTAGTTTTTGTTTAATGTAGTTTTTTGGTTTCTGCTAAAATGCAGGCTCATTGTTACTGCCAATGGTCAAGATCACATCTAGGGATGATTCTTTTTTATAGCAGGACCCTATGAACTTTTATTGCCTTCTCGGTACAGGGAGGGGATCAGGACCAGAGACAGACACTGAAGCCTGAGCTGGCTGCAGAGGTGCGGGTGCAAAGATCTGAGCTTGCAGAGCACTCAGTGGAGGGCAGGCTGGCTCTCATCTCTCAGGAATGCCACGTTCCAGTCAATCGGATCCCCAGAGAGTGCTTAGGCCTTCAGACTGGATTGTCTTTATCATTAGTGGAAGGTAGCCAAACAGTAGTTTGCTGTGCAAATAAATCACCTCTGCAGGAGAATTTTGGCTAAGGTATTTTTGTTCAAAGTGGCCACATCATATCTAGCCTGTGTGTGTAACTTGCATCCATAAACAGGGCACTCTCAGCATCTTTCAGGGGTCCTTTTATAGAAAAGGACTGTTGTCCCAGTACATCATGTTGCACCTGAACAGTTACGCTCTGGTGTAGGGTGAGCTTGGCAGCTTTGTTAATCAGGACAGTGGCTGTTAGAGCCTGGAAGCAAAGGGGGAAGGCGGTCCTTTGAGGCCACTGGGCACTCCCACTGACAATCTGAGCATGCGTATAGAAGCCAGCAGCTCCTAGAAATTTGCATAATCTTTTGTAGCCAGTTTCTGCCAGATACCATAGCAGAGCTTTTGGGTAGGCAACATAGATGGGGGACAATCATGGCGATACTGGAACCTCGGAGATGTTGAACTGGCTTTATGGACAGGGAACTGTTTGTTGCAACTGGATGTTGCCTTGGGACGGAGCACAATCACCAAAGGGACATGATTGATAACAAGCCATGGGGTGAGGCCCTTGTCCGTACTTCTGGAAAGGAGCCTCCCAAATTTTCCGGGTTATGATTATCAGGCATTTCAGGCTGATGTAGGTACTATTCTTCCTTGTAAGGTAGAGTCAGAGTCAATATCAAGTCCTCTGGGTCAGTGGGCCTGAGTGTGAGGGAGATTGATCACATCCAAGGAGAGGTACAGGGCACTCAAGTATGTACAGGAATTCATGTTTGATAGAGTGCCCCTCAATCACAGGATCTGCCGTGGCAGGATTTATTTTCAGTGCAAGCTCCAGTGAGCAACTTCAGTAGTTTTAGATACATTCATCAGCTTTTGGCCTCACTCTCTGAGGTCTTCCACGAGCGTGATGTGGTACTGATGGCTTCATGGCCTTCTGTTGCACTACAGCCCCAGTTTGGACACTCTTGGGGGAGGACCGCATTCACCCAAACATCAAACACAGTGGTGGGGACTTCTGACTCTGACCACACTTGGGCCCTATCTAAAATATGGTGATGTTCTTTAGTATTAGAGTCAGAAGGATGCTTTAGCTTGCCCTTAACCACCCAGCAGAAAAGTTTAACTACGAAGCATAAAATGTAAAGCTATGTTAGTATGCTGAGCTGTAAAAGGCTTAAATCAACAGCTTCCAACATGGCCAGTTCTGCCAATAATCCATTGTGATTATGGAGTACTGGACTATGTATACAACTACTTTTTCTTAGTTCAATGAGAAGAAATGTTTTGTACCAACAATGATTAGAAGAAGTATCATGTCTACATTCTGTGCTCTGTATAACTACTATGAGGACAACAATAGGCATTGTATCAATTATTGGGAATGTACTACGAATGTGCATTGAAAAAAAATAAAAGGGCATCATCCAGCCAGTGAGATAGCTCAGTGGATTAAAACACCTGCTTAGGCATGCTTAGGCAAGTGCAAGGACTGCGATTCAATCCCTGGCACCTGCTGAGTTATCTCCCTGGCCCCAGAGACCTGTAACTAAAATGAAAAAAAAAAAAAAAAAAAGTCACACTGAGTTGCTCTCAGTAGATCTGTGGAGCAAGAGACAACTGTAGTGGTATCATTATGGCTGGTTGAGCAGAGAGAAGTTAAAGAACGTAAGGAGGAATTAGGTCATACTTGAGGTCCTCAGGCAAAATGGGATAAGGTTTTTATGGCTTGGGCTGAATCTAATAGCCTCTCTTATGGCTATGGGGGTTTGGTTGGTTGACTAGGATGGCTTTCATGCTGTGTTGAGCAAAGAAAGATGTAGAAACAAGGTGCGAGAATTTTTAACCTCTTTTGACAATTGAGTCCAAGTGAGGTGGCCTTTTATTTCTGGATTTTCCCAGGTGAAGGGGCTTATGGGAATAACTCACCTGCAAGGGGAAGCCATCTTTTCTATGTTGTTGACAGCGTGGAGATCTTGTTCAACATGATTAACAGTCTATCAAGCTAAAAAAAAAAAAAAAAAAAAAGTCTGTCAGGCTAATGTGTGGCTGGATACCTGTTTGGGATTACTGTGACATCTGATAGAAGCAGGGATCATGGTAAGGAAGCATGGTTTGTTGTCCAGGCCCAGACATGAGTCTTCAGTCTGTACCTGCTGGAGGAATGTTTTCAGAACTTTAGGATTATGGGTATCTGTCTCAAGCTGATGGAGGTAATTTTTTTTGTTGTTGTTAAGAAACAATCGAAATTGAACTTGAGAGTTAAACAAGAGGAAGATTGACTAACTTAGTTCAAAGAGGATCTCCTTCCTAGCTACAAGTTTAACGGGTAGAGCAAGAGTCCCAGTTGTCCTGGAAATGGTAGCTTTTTGACAAAGGGAAGTCTTGAAGGCAGAAAGTTGTGTTCCATTGCCCACTAGGAGAGTCACAGTTTTGCCCCTGATTTTTGCAATGAGTGCTGACTCTCAAAGGTCGAATTTCCCAGAGCAGTCTGCGTTATCCATTTGGGCCTGACAGGGTGCACTCATTTGTTAGGCCTGAAGGCCCAGTTTTTCTCAGTCGAAATGTGGACCTTAGAAGGAATTGTTGACAGGCATCTTGGGTAGGCATTGGATGACACCGTCTGACCAGGATAGGTGTGTCTCTGGGGAGCTTCTGTGGTGGAATGCAGGCAGTGGACTGGAACTGGTTCAACTGACTGGAAGTAGATGAGTCTGCAGTCAGTATGGAGTGAAGCCACAGGTGTTAGCAGCAACTGCAGCGGCCAATGAAGGTGCCAAGGTAGAATTCTCAGGAAGAATTGGTCTCTCTCTTTTTTAACTTCATTTATTATTTATGTTATGGCTGGCTCAGCCTGCCCTGGGGGTGGGCTGGTGCAGCATGTAGTGCCAGGGATTGAACCACAGTCTCTGCAGTTGCCTAAGCTTGCCTAAGCAGATGCTTTAAACCACTGAGCTATCTCGCTGGCTCCAAGGCTGACTTTTCTTTTTTATTTTATTTTTTGGTAGTGGGGATTGAACTCAGGACTTTGCGCTTACCAGGCAAACATTTATTCTACTGAGCTATCTCCCTGACCCTTGGTCTCTTTTTCATTCTTTATTTTTTTCTTTGAGATGAAGGGAGTGGTTTGGTTTTATTTTTAATTCCATAGAAACTTTTTTTCCTGTAGGCAGTTATTATGGGTTTTAACTAATTATTTCCCATTTTATCTCTCTGCAGCGTCTGTTGTGTACTCTTAAATAATGGTATAATAAACAAAGGGTGGCTATACCTCAACGAGGAACCATTTGGGTGCCTGCCTGGCAACACTTCCTATGGGAATTTAGGTGTGACTTACCTAAGGAGGGTGCAAGGCCCCTGCTACACCGTATAACGGTCACCATGAAACTGCAGGTGAGGGCCCAGTCAGCTACAACAACCAGTCATTCCCAGTCTTGGTACACCGATGGAGCAGCCTATTGCTTATTCTGCCTGGCCTCCTCATGCACACACGCTTTCGGCAGGCACTCAGAAGTTAAACATTTCAGGCTCTCCTCCCTTGAAGGCAGCTCTAACTCACATTGATCAAACTCTTCTGCTCGAATTGAGCAAGACTGACAGCCTAACCAGGGTGCTCCCAGGGGTTTTACTTGAATTAAGCAGGCAGGCAGGGAGCCAGGTAGGCAGGCAGGCAGGCAGACAGACAGACAGGCAGACAGACAGGGAGCCAGGCAGGCAGACAGATAGACAGACAGACAGACAGACAGACAGACAGACAGGCCAGACCTTCCTCCCCTTAGGGTCCAATGGGAATCAAGCAGGCAGCCAGGAATCATCCTCCAGACCCCCAAAGGACTTTAACAATCTTGAGGGCACACCTTCCCACTGGGACCTGGAGGGATCCTAGCTCCATCTGTGAGGGCCGTGTGCAGATAATCAAAGAGCTCAGTGCAACTGTTCTTCCTGGCTAACGCATCAGATGTAAGGGCAAGCGGAAGCACGGAAATGATACCCAGGATTTGCATTGACAGGCACTGATCAGGACCATTCTCAGAATATCAGGCCCTAATCTCTCATGGTCTAGAGTATATACGACATAAGGAAGCATGAAGCACAGAGGCAGAAAGGCTGGCCAGCTGGGATGGGTTTACACAATGCGCATCAGAGCTGCACACTGTATAAAGAAGCTGAGCATCACAATGACCAGCTGTTTCTAAGAGACCGAAGCAACTGGAACCAGAACAGGAGCTATTATCCGGGCAACTAAAAAACTGAAATATATTGGAGAGGGGTGGGTGGGTGGAGTAGGGGGTTATTATGGCTTATGTCTAGTTGTCCCCCCAAAGCCTCATGTAGTCATTGGGCGGAGACGTCTAGAGTTTGAGACTTGATCCATGATCCCTGGGATTATGGGTTTTAATACTGACGGGATTATGGGTGTAGCCTAAGGTGGGGGCTAAGGCAGAGAGCCTGAACATAATATAAAGAGAGACAGGGAGACAGACTCAAGCTGTTGCTGCTGCTCTGCTGCCCTGATTGATTGGCTGCCTCTGCCACCATTTTGTTGCTGTTCTGCCGCCATGAACTGGATGCTCTCTGCTCTGTTCCTCTCAGCCTTGGGCCAGCCGAACATGGACTGAAACCTCCAGTAACTGTGAGCTAAATAAACCTTTCCTTCCTTCATTTTGAGTGTCGGGTATTTGTCTCAGCAACGAGTGAAAAGTAACTAAGACAGAGGTGTTTTGCACTACATCCTGATACGAGGCGCTGTGCTCTGGAGTTTGGGGAAATGGATCAGTATCCATTTAGGGACACTTGCATCCCCACAGTCCCATTCCATGAAGTTTTAGCCCCATGTGTTTGCCTTTGAGGTTTGCTTTATTCAGATCCATACTAAAAAGGCCTTAATTGCTAACATAGCCAGAATTTTCTTTGCCTCCAAGGATTTGTTTCTAGTTTTTGCCATTTAATCCCAATTTTTTTTTCCACCTTCCATCTGACTCAAACGTTTCATTACCCATTCATATTTGTTCTTAAGGAAAGCGTTGGGGGAGGGGAGACGAAAGAAGAGAGAAAAGAAAGGGCAACACTGCACCTCTCTTAAACCAGGAAAACGCTCTGTTTTCAATTTCCTCTTCGAATTTGGCCAGGTTCACTGGCAATTGATGATTTGGATGCAGTTCAGATTTCCATGTAAATTTCACAGTTTTATTATTCCTCTTGATCTGATTATGGAACAGTGAGACGCCAGGCTTAGCTTAATCACCAGGCTTGTCATTCGTCAGCGGCTTTTCCCGAGCTCATATGGAGCGAGCGCTTGGTCTTCACTATTGTAGGGTATTTCACTCCTTCTGTGTGACTGAAAGGGGGGGCCCCAAATCATCATCATTCTCTGCCGGAGGGGATAGGGCACAGGAGAGGCTCTGATGCCATGATGGGTCCTTCCCTGTCAGTCAGGCTTTTCTGTTGCTGACTTAGCAGGTTTTTCCTTAAAAAAAGAAAAAAATACCCAATTCTTTTTTTTTTTTTTTTAATTTTTTGAGACAGGGTCTCACTATGCAGTTCAGGCTGGCCTTGAGCTAACTTTTGTAGCCCAGGCTGATCTCGAACTCTCACCAATCCTTCTGCCTCAGCCTCCTGAGTGCTGGGATTACAGGCGTGCACCACCACATCCGGTTTACCCAATTCTTTGAGATACAAAAATGTTACAAAGATACTGCGGTGTTCCTGTATACTCATCATCCAAATTTCCTTGTTATTAACCTCATATATTAGCATGATATATTCTTCAGTTTAATAAACCAATATGATTAGAGAGAACTATTATTGTTCTCTAAGGTTTGTATCTTGTTTGTTGTAACCTCATGTCTTCTTTATGTTCCACAGCATGTCACCCTGGATTTCGTAATTACATGTAGTTGTTATGTCTCCTTTCCTTAGCAATCTCCTCCACTGTCTGTTTGCTTTGGGGTTGTTCGTGCATGTGGAGGGTGTGTGTGTGCGCTCAGGCGTGAAGCAGTCTACCTATCATGATCTCTCAATGAAAAGCTATTGGTATGAAGGAAATCACAGCCCACAATTCTTTAGCTGGTAATAAAAATTGAAAGGAGAATGATAGAGAATATGCCAAATATCACAGGTATTTTGGATGCGTGTTTGTTGCAATAAAAGAGGAGAGGAGATTGTTATATTTACCGGCAACTGAACAGTACATAGAAATTATTCTAGAAATGTAGAAAATTCAGGTCTAAATACCATGGGGGGGGGGCGCTACAGTGTCTTCAGAGCAAGCATTAATGTATCTTTGTGAGACTCGTTTCTTTCTGAACTGGGGCTTGTCCTTAGTGACTCACGGTGGCTACTTTGATTTTCTAAAAAAAATGTTAGATGTGGTAAGCTTCCTGGGCCTCGAGAGTTTGGTACATAGGTTTAGGCTTCACCCCTTGTTTCCCATGGGAAAGTGAGTTGATTAAATTAAAGATAAAAGACTGTTTCAGTCAGCTATTTAGGCAATACGCAGATGGAAAGAAGAGAGCTGCAGAGAAGACGGGGTTTATGTAGTTGTTACTCAACTCAGACTAGATCATTTAATATAGATTCCCCACTCTTCCTGGTGGAGGACAGGGAAAGGTAAGATAAAACTGATGAGAAATCTTTAAAATATTTGTTTGTTTTGATCATGTAACTACTAGCCCAATCACCTACTGTTCCTAGGGTGTACTGAGAGATGTTGGAAAATGGTAGGGCAAAAAGGAGAAAAGGAGGGAGGGGGTAGGGCAGAAGTGGAGGAGAGGAAGAGTGAGGGGAGGGGCAGGGAGAGGAGAGAAGGAAGGGGAAGGAAGAGAGAGAGAGACACAGAGAGAGAGAGCTGGGGTCTTTGGATGGATTTGGTTCTCTGACACCCCAAGAATGAAATCTCTGCAGCAGACGAAGATTGAACTGAGGTAAATCACCTTTTTTTCTTTGCCAAAATGAACACGATTCCTATACTTAGTGTTGTAAATAGACAGTATTAGGTCTGGTTTAATTTTTTTCTTAGTTTCCTGATCTTAGAAGCTGTCGCTACAAGGAGTTTTCAGAGAGTTTTAGCTTTTCTGCATGGTTCCCGTGGGCCATGAGCACAAAACCACCCTTACTCACTGTTGTCTGTGGTTTCCTATGTGTTTTTCATTTTAACAATTAAAATAAAGTAAACAAACCCAGGGTAACCTGGGTGGATTACTCAGAAAAGTTAAAACAGATAGTGGCCATTATAAGTGATAGCAACATCTTGATTAAACATTGATTCCGAGTTTATAAGGTTTTCCAACTCATTCATATTTGTTTTCCCAGACATTTTCCTCTAATTTTGAAATATTTTACTGAATTTTAAACATATAGAGGTATTAAAAAAATGTAAATCCATCGTACCTCTTGCTACATGACTTAATAATGTGTGAATCGGCAAGGGAGTTGAGGTGAAATAATTCTCTTTCTCTTTTTTCATTAAAATTAGGAGAAAGCTATTTTTAAGTTTGGAGACATTTGCTATTTCCTCCAAGTGAAAATATCCCCTGCCTCCCTGACACACACATATGCACACCTCAAATATCCACTTGAAGTAGATTTTGTCCTAAGAGCTCAACACCTCCTTGGCTTTGCATATTTACTTTTGATTCATTAAAGATACATTTGCTGTTTCTAGTGTGCTTAGGCTTAGTGCTTCTGCTGGGAAAGTAAATGGCAAAAGACCACGTGACCACCAGGGGTAAACACTCCAGAAGGTCACAGATGCTTGTTAAGGGTGAAAGCCTGGGTTGTTGGAAAATCGAGGCAGTATGTGGAAGAGATTTTAGACAAAGGGTAAGGGGGAAAATGTCGAGAGTCTGCTGCTTCCCAGTACCTCTATTCAGGCCTTCTGGGAAGCAGGCACCAAGATGGAATTAGAGATGCAAGATATTCGCTGAAGAGCCATGTTGTGAAGGATGAAGAGGAATAGGGCAGGAGGTAGTGAGAGGTGAGAAGAGCAACAAACACGATGCGCATGTGGCATTCATGAAAGGAGGGCAGGAAGGGGGAAGATTCGGGCAGCTAGACCTTCACACTGTGGGGCAGCCCTGGGAAATCTTGGTGAAGCTGATGGGGTGCTTGCCTGACCTCACTGTCAGCTAGCAAATGTGTTCCAAAATCCATGCAGAACAGCCTTCAGCCTGCTAACTCAACTGGTCAGAGCTGGGTGCCCCTCCACGGACATGAGGACTATCTCACCCATCAGCTCTGTGCAGGAAGAGAAACTGAGTCATGGACGTTTTCCATTGTTTTTTCTTTTCATGGCCCTACTTGTGAGCGCTAGACATTGTTGGCTTTTCTAGGACTCAGACACATAAATCCTTTCCTGAGGTGAGGGATTAATTATTAGAATGGTAGAAAGTGAGAGTCTTCTAGGCTTATACTTTAACTGTGAGAACTGGCTCCACAGAGGCAGTGGATACAAAATGTGACAGCAGAGAAGGAGAACTTCAGTATAAAAGAGTTGGAAACCAAAGGGTGCCACTCTAGGTGCATTCAGCTTTGTGGAGAGCTTTAAAAAAATAAATTAGGCCACTAAAATTTAGTTTAACTTGTGGAAAATCATCCACTCATTTACCTGGACCAAGATGTCTCAGTTCCCTTCTTCCTTTTCTATGATTCTGGGTTCAGAGACTAAAATTACTTTCTGTGAGAAAGAAATGGGAACTTGGCAAATCCAAGGTACAAAGAGATGAAATTCCACCGTGGGTTTAGCAATTGTCTTCTCCCAGTTGCGTCTTTTCCAAAGGCAAATGCCAGAAGAAGATGAGACTGTCCAGAGTTGACCTCTGGAACAGCAGCACAGGGAAGGAATATGGTGTAATTGATGCAACCTGGTCTGTTTCCTCTCAGAAAGGCTAGAGGCTAAGCCCATGGGGTAGAGGAATGGTGAACACGAGGTTGGTGAAGACTAGAACACTTCAAGCTTATTGCAGATCACTTCTACATACATGACTTCCTACCACCTCTCTAAACTGGGATTTCTGGAAAAATTGTGTCAATAGAAAAAGAGGTGTGGGGAGGGAGAGAGGGAGAGAGAGGATTTGCTTTTTTTTTTTTCCTCCCCAAATACACGGCTTAACTCTTCATAAACTATTTTTATTTCATTTCTTTTTTTTTTTAAAGATTTTTAAAAATTTATTTCTCTTAAACCTCATTTATTCGTTTGTGTTATGGCTGGCTCAGCCTGCCCTGGGGTGGGGGTGCACAGCATGTGGTGCCGGGGATCGAGGAGCGGTCGCAGCGCTTGCCTTAAGTTTCCTCCGCAGGTGCTTTAGACCACTGAGCCATCTCACTGGCCCCTATTTTCATTTCTTTTTTATTTTATTTTGTTTTATTTTATTTTATTTTATTTTATTTTATTTTATTTATTTTTTCTTGTTTCAGAACTTTTCTTTGTCTGTTTATTTATTTTTATGGCCAGCTCAGCCTGCCCTGAGGGCAGGGCTGGTGGAGCATGTGGGGCTGGGGATCGAACCGCGGTCCCTGCAGCCGCCTAAGCTTTCTTAAGCAGGCGCTTTAGACCACTGAGCCATCCTGCCAGGCCCCTTCATTTCTTTAAAAATCAAAGTATGTGCTGGTGACATAGCTTAGCAAACTAAGCGCCTGCTTAGGCAAATGCAGGGAACAGGTTTGATACCTGGAACCACATACAGTGCTGGCCCTGCCCCTGGGCACACTGGTCCTTGAGACCTGGCATGGTGGCCCATGCCTATAATCCTAACGTTGGGGAGGCTAAAGCAGGGGAATCAGTAGGAGTCCCAGCTGCATAGTCCCACCTGTGTCAAATACACAAAAGTCAATCAATCAATCAATATCAAACTTTGTGGCTCTGTTACTTGCATCTAATTTCAGTCTTAACAGCAGCATGTGGAAATAGTGAGGCGTAGGTGTGATGGCTGGAAACTTAACCTCCCAATTCATTTTGACAGTATTTGTAGGTGACGCCTTTGGAAAGGAGTCCAGTTATGAAGGTGTCACCTTCCTGATTGGCTTAATGTATTTGTAGATTAATGGATTTGTGGGTCATTGAGACCTAGGCTTTGTTATAAATACTAGATCTGTACATCATCTACTTGCTGTCACTCTATGTAATGACTTCTCAAGCTATGATGCCGCAGAAAGACCCTCACCACAGACCAAGCAGGTACCTTACACTGTGCTTTTAGACCTTCCACCCTCCAGGACATGCATTGAATGAAACTTTATTCTTTATAAGTCTCCTGGTCTCCAGTAGTTTGATATAGCAACAGAAAGCAGACTAAAGCAGAAGATCTAAAGCACTGTCAGCTCGTTCCCTCCTTTGGGCATCTCCTTAAATCTTTAAGACGGACATAGTTTGAAATTCATCGTTAAAGTGGAAGGAGATTCTGAGTCGAATTTAAGGTCTAAAACACAGGGTTCATTACTAGTCCAGTTACCATTCAGTATAACTGTGAGTGAATAGCAATGTTAGTGTTCTATCAATGTTTATGATTATAATTAGAAATACTTAATATGTTAATATCATTAGCCTTGCCTCCAAGGCATATTTGACAGCACTGAGCTAAAACACTTAAATATATTATTTCATTTCAACGTAAGAAACTTAAAACGTTTAGGCAACATAGGGTTGGAGATGTTGAGTCATCTGCCTAAAACCATATAAAATCATACTGCAAGTGAGTGACAGGGAAGAGACCCAAACTCAGCTCTGTCTGACTCCCAGAGTTCTAGTCTCTATGCATGTCACCTACATGGAGATTGGATTAAGTAATCATCAAGATTTTTAACCTCTATTATTTGCGTGACAGTGGTGTACTAGGTGATGGAAAAGAACAGAACTGCAACCTGTCACGATATTGATCTCCTTATAGTCCTGCCCTAACTCTGATCTTTATAAAGTGACGAAATGTTTCGCTCTCTTATAATCCACCCTGGTAGACATCATTAGGCCCATTGCCAACCCATCCAGTTTACAAATTTTAACTGGTAGCGCCAAAGGCTCTACTTTTTCTCTTCAACTGTCAATCTTCTTTTTCTTTTTAAGTCTTTTAGCAGAGAAATTCAATTGGTTTTTTTTTTTTTTGGACCCCCACTGAAAGGTCAGTAAGTCATTATTATTAGCTCAATGCAAAGGTAGTGTGGTGCTGTGGTTATTTTCCTAGGTTTGTAGCTGAAAGGCCCATGAAGCAATGACATCCCTCCAGCCACCCTGGAGCATCAGGCTGTTATTTTTAAATATCGTTCTCCAAAATGAGCAGAGGTCTGTGCTTAAGACCTTGACACATGCTGTCCCCTTCAGAAGGTGTGGTGCACAACTGAGATTGAGTGGGCAGGGAGGGCTGAACACAGACTCAAAGATCTGGTTTTGTGACATAGCTGGAAAAAGAGGAAAAAAGATGAGAGAGAAAGAGAGAGAGAGAGGAAGAAGGAGGAGGAGGCAGAGAAGGAAGAAGGGGGTGAGAAGAGGAGCAGGAACAGCAGTGGTCTCCAAGTAGAACACCAGCTTCCCTATCTAGGAAGATGGGAGCTACGAGAGAAGAGATGAGTACCCAGGGCATAGGCAAAGCTCTTTCAGGGAGAGGCCCAAGGACATTTTGTGGCAGACGCATTACTTCCTATGGAATCCCCATAACTAGTAGACATCTGAATCTCACCAGCACTGTGTCTCTTCTGGGTGGGAGAGTGGTGACTGTACATGAAGCCATAGTACAACCGTCTGCCCCAAGGAACACGGTGTACTGGGATTCTGCAAAGAAGCCAGCGACTATTGGAACCCTCAGCTGCATTCCTGAGCTCCTCGAAAGTTGAGTAAACAAGTTCTCAGTATCCAGAGAAGTCCTTATTTTGTAGAACATTTGACTTCCTCACTTGGGAGCACATTGTGCTTTGTGAGAAAACAACTGTTTCGATCATGCTATAGACTTGTAAAATTGCTCCAACCAAATTTAAAACCCTGACTAACTCAACGTTTCAAAATGATGGAAAATCTAAGTACCAAGGTCCCAGGGGATAAAGTGTAAGATAAGTGCATAAGTGAGTCTCCAAGTTCAACCAAGTTCATACTATATGTTGTTTTGTAAGTTCATAATGTGAGCCTATAAATGGGAAATATGCTTCTCCAAGCTGGTTTGGGGAGATTTCATATACTTGGTGGAGCCCATATCTGCTGTAAGATTTTTTAAATATATATTTTTATGTTGAATTAATACATAGCAGTGGTACATAGGTATAGGGTACTGGTCACATTTCAGTACGTATAAATAATGTATAATACTATGATCAGGGTGACTGTAAAATCTATCACCTCAGATATTTGTTGTTTCTTCACGTTAGAAACATTCAAAATCCTCTTTACCAGGTATTTGAAAATATTTGATGAATTGTTGTCAACTATAGTTATCCTATTGTGCCTAAAGATAGTAGAAGTCATTTTTCCTATTGAATGACACCTGCGTACCTATTAAGGTTCCCCCTCCCTTAATTCTTTAATTTAAGGATTTTACTTGGCCTTGAGGATTAGGTTAATCAACCTGAGATCTCTATTATAGTCTCCCTTCACACATACTTTTTGTGGAAATATTTTTCCAGAGAAGTTTACATTACATCAACTAGAAACATGTACTTAAATTTCGTCTGTGATGGGTATTTCTTCTGGTGACCATAAACATTTTCCTTTTGGGGAAAAGAAATGGATTTATGGTGTAGGATTTTACACAGTTACAGTTAGCAACAAAGGAGCTCAGTCACTCCCTTCATTCAACTATAAACATTACACCAGCCCTAAGATTATCCATGCTTTCATAACCCTAAAACAGAGAAGTTGCGTGAGACCCCTCCCATCTCTCCTTTCAACCATAAACACAAGACCACCCTGCTGATTACTCAGGTTTAAGTTCAGGAGGTCACACAGATTGCTGACATAAGAAAAGAGAGGCGATCGATCAGAGGCACCTAGAACCAACTGATGTCTAACTCTGAAAATGTTGGAAGCTTGACTTACAAAGGTCCTTTTCTGCCTGCTCTGTTCTTTGGCCTATTCCTGCTGTTGCCCTATGATCTTCAATCAATCCAACTATCTACTACAAGGTGTGCTCTTGGCAATTCTTTTCCTTGTGTACTCCAGTGCCAGCACTATTTTGGCCCACTCACCTGTATCAGTTCCACTAGCTACCATAGCGACAATGTATTTGAAAGATGCTTATTATACAGTATACCTGTTCACTGGAAGAATTTCTTTAGGTGCTCGGTTACCATTTAGTTTATAATAAAATATTCTTCCAGACACCAACTTTCCAAAACTCACTTTTTCTTCCCTCTAATGTAAGCAAGGTAGCATGTTCTTGATGATTGCCAGCCAGTAATTTGCAGATGTTTGTCTTTGTTTCTGCTAAATGAACTCTTACGTAAACTAAGGAGAGACGATCACTTTTCCAACAAAAAACACAAAACTATAGAGAAAATATCAAATAAAAATACTGCTCTTCAACAATAAAAAAGACTGGAAAATAATTTAATAATGTGTTTTTAAACAGTACAGAAATCTACAAAAATAAGATAAGCCATTTTTGCTTCCCACTATTCAGTATTTGTGTCAGTATGCTTTATGCTTCTTACACTTTTAAAATTTATGCTATTTTGTAGAACTATGTGCTCAGTAAAAAAAAGAACTGTGCTCAGAAATTCAAAAATAGAGAAAAATATCAAGATGAAAAAATTTCAACTTGAATTCTATTGTCCAGATGATAACTGTATTAATAGTGTATTAATATCATTTTATGCATATCAATCAGAAATGCTTTTGGGCTTGGGATATAGTTTATTAGCAAAAGTGCCTGCCTGACAAGCACATGGTAGTGAATTTGTTCTTGGTACAAAAAGAAGAAGAAGCAGAAGGAGGAGGAGGAGGAGGAGGAGGAGGAGAAATATTTTTATGTAGAAGACCTTTATATAGAAGTAACATTAATGTAACAGTATAATTTTACTTGAAATTAATATTAGAAAAAAGAAACTAAGACAGCTGCTCAACATCAAATAAATGCTTCTTGGACAAAATATGTTATTTGCTAAAAGTTTCCTCTTAAGATAATAAATAAAATATAAAAATAATGATGAAAATTATTTTAAGGTTATATGTATCAATCTTAGCAAATGTTCTTAAACTTTCTCCTACATCTTTCCAAATGTGTTAGTATTCATGTTGTATAGAAATAGGATATTTTCATTTTTCTATAATCATAATTCTTTGTTCAAGTGATTTGTTATTAAGCTTAATATCCAGATAGATTCAAATGTTAAGAGTTTTTTTTAAAACCTGGGTTTCTCATCTTTATGCTTTTTTATTATAGTTTAATATTTTCCTCTAAGAAGGGTTGTATATATTGTATTTTCTGAATCCTGTCAGCTTTAGGAAACTTACCTTTTGTTCTTCTAGTTAAATGGCATCTGGACCGGATTTGATATTCTTGGACCATCTCCCTTTTTCTTCAGAACATTTATTAGGAACAAGCCTGATTTTTTTTTTCTTGAATATATGTGATTTATTATCAGTAGGCTACTTGAAGGGCTATTTCTTCATTCTTGAAGTTTTTAAAAAATAATTTGTTTTTTTTTTGTTGTTGTCTTTTTAATTTTTTTAAATATTCAAAATTTTATTTTAAAGAGTAAAAATAACAGAAGCAAAGATAGAAAAAGAGTAATAAGCAAGAGTACATATAGTACAGAATTTCTTTTTTTTTTTTTTTTTTTTTTTTTTTGGTGGGACCAGGGTTTGAACTCATGACCTTGTACTTGCCAGGCAGGCATTTGTGCCACAGAGCGATCTCTCTGGCCCCTTCATTCTTGAATTTTAGTGTGAGTTATATTCATATAACATGCTCTACATTAAACTTTGTAGCAAATAAAATTAAAGAGTGTATCTTCACAGATGTTTTTGTAATTATTTCAGGGAAGAGCTCTTGTATGTGTTTGGTTTCATTTTTTTTTTATTTCTTAGCTTTACTACAGCAGGGATGCCAATTATCCTTTGTTGGATCCTATTTATCTATGTTTCGGATTATTAGCCCATCTCTACATGCTTTAGTTTCTCTTTGATTTACAGGACTTGTAATGTTTTATTGTTTCTAAAATATCAATTAATTTAAATGACATTGTTTGTAGCCATAATCACTTTTTCTGTTTTAATAGGTTATTATCATCAGGCTTTGAGGCACTTATTTTATCCAGATTGAATACTTTTTAAACTATTCTATATGTGAACAGTTTTCCTTTGGATTCTTTTTTTTTTTGTCTTTTTGAGACAGGCTCACTATGCAGTTCAGGCTGGCCTTGAGCTCACTTTTGTAGCCCAAGCTGTTCTTGAACTCACACTGATCCTCCTGCCTCAGCCTCCCAAGAGCTGGGATTACAGGTGTGCGCCACCATGCCTGACTCTTCGTTTGGATTCTTTATGGTTTCTTATTGTTTTCTTGTTGTTCCTTTGCCTGTCTCCTTCCTTATCTTATACAACGTACACAACTGGAATACCATTTGGTGTGTTGTCGTCATTCATGTAAGGATGGTTCTGTCCAGACAGTCTATTTGCTTTGATGCAATGAGCGTTAATGTGAGCTTTTTCACGATATCTGTGACACTCCACCACATTTCCTGTAACATCAGAACTAAAGGTGAAGTCGGGCGTGGTGGCTCACGCCTGTAATCCCAGCACTCGGGAGGCTGAGGCAGGAGCATCGGTGAGAGTTCGAGACCAGCCTGGGCTACCAAAGTGAGCTCAAGGCCAGCCTGAACTGCATAACAAGACCCTGTCTCAGACAAAAACAAAAAAAAGAACTGAAGGTGAATAAACTTTCATTCTATCCATGCTTCTCTAACCCAAGAGAAGGACAACAGAGAGAGAGACCAGCTGGATGATTGGATGATTTCTGCTCTTTGTTAAATAGTTCTGGCCGGGCGTGGTGGTGCACGCCTGTAATCCCAGCACTCGGGAGGCTGAGGCAGGAGGATCAGTGTGAGTTTGAGACCAGCCTGGGCTACAAAAGTGAGCTCAAGGCCAGCCTGGACTGCATAGTGAGACCCTGTCTCAAAAAGCCAAAATAAAAAAAAAAAATAGTTCTGGCCCTTGCTCATTGTTCTGGAACATTGCTCCCGGTCCCATGTCAAGACCCACTTAAGGCAAACTCCTCTTTCCTCTGGAATGCTGGGCCCTTGGGTGGGGCCACTATAATTTTCTTTAGTGTAGAGCCAGAAAGTTTGCGTCTGCCTTTCCCTCACCAGCACGTCCTCCTGCAGTTTCTCATTTCATGTCTGCATCTTTTACTCTCAACAACTATGAGGAAGACAACGTGATGCAACATTATTAACTGTTGTAAAATGTAATAACAATAATAAAAATAAATTTTTTAAAAATGGAAAAGGAAAGGATGAAGAATAAATTGGCTCTTCTCCAGCATTGATTTCGTCAACCCAGGGCAACCTCTTGAAGCTTGAGCAGGGGTACGCTGTACAACCTCTGTTTCATTTCATAATCTTCTATATCTTTTCTTACTGGCCAGATTTTGAAATTTGTTTCACTGGCATAATCATTTTCCTTGTTTTGTGGCTGTTGTTTCTCCCCTAGTTTTGGTTTTTAGGAATTTCCATTTTTTAGTAAATACTTTAAAAGGAGATGCTGTTGAGTTTACTTTAATCTGATATCTTAAAACTAAGACAGGTTATAACAAGAATTATATTCAAGAAACACAACAGATGGCCTAGTTATGAATTCCACATCATGACCATTTAAAAAGGAGAACATTGAGAAGAGACAGGTGATAAAGATTTATAATAGACTAGAACATAGAAAACTCAAGTGAATAAAAGGACATTAGAAAAGTGATTTAGAAAGAAGGAAATTCATTGTTTCTAAGGATGCCAGGGATAAGTTGCATTGGTGGACAACGCTGTTTATTTAGAGTGAGGGCACTGGTGTTGGGAATGCATTAGCACTATGCTTTGAAATTCTGCTAAACTTGTGAAAATAGTTCGTCTGATTCTGGAAAATAGTTTGGCTGTTTTTATTCTAAAAACTTTAAAGTTTGTGTTTGCCATTAAGACTTATTTTCTTATGTAACCTCAAAATCTTAGCAAACATTTGAAGCAATGACTCAGCTTTAAAAAATTATTTTTAATCTGAGATTTGCTGGCCATTGTGCCAACTCTATCCTGAAGGTTCATGTCATCCTGCATCATAAAACTACATCATTTTATGGGTAGCAAGAACTCAGAGAGGGACTGGGGAGATAGCTCCAAGACACAAGTGCCTGCTGGGCAAGTGCAAGGTCGTGAGTTCGAACCCTGGTCCCACAAGAAAAAAAAAGAAAAGAACTCAGAGAACAAAGAACAATACTGAATATTGAAAAAGAGGACAGGGATGAGGTGGTAATGGAATGAGAATAAGATAAGGAGAAGTGGCCCAAATTCTGGCTATAAATAAGGAATGGGGATGGGGACCCAAAGTCTTTTCCTTGCAAAACCTTATTAAGGGTTGTTGTAGACATTGGATAAAGCAGAAAAACAAGTGTCCAGGAAAAGGGCAGCAACCAGTGGAGCCATATGGAGCAGGACCAAGGTCAACAGGAAACAGTGCCTGACACAGAGCAGAGCCAGGGGCCCCTTGTTTACTGTCACCTTGATTTTGCCTCTATTCTGGAAGAGTCAGATGTGAGACAGAAGTCTCCAGTGATCAATGGCTATTCTGGGTGAGTGGGAAGCATGAAAGTGAGAATTTTATCCTTTGATACCCCCAAGTCTCTCATTGAGATATTCCTCTCCTCTCCCCTGGTGGGTCTGCCTCAAAACCAAATTAATCTCAAGATTGTATTAATCTTATTGATTTTTTTAAAAATGTATTTTGTACAAGGTCTCACAACGTAGCTCTGGACTCGTAGTGATCTTCCTGTTTCCAGCCTGCCCAGTGCTGGGATTACAGGTGTGTGCCACCATGCCCTCACCCAGTGGCCCACTCAGTGTGCCTGGGAGGGGCAGGGCTGGTACAGCATGCAGTACCAGGGGTCAACACCCTGGTCCCTGTGCTTGCCTAAGCAGGCAAGCTATCTTGGGCTATCTTGCAGGCCCTAAGATTGTACTAATCTGAAATCAGCATTTGGATCACTTGAGGTTTAATTTCTTTATTTCAAATTCTATTTCTGAAATTAAATGGAAAACTTTCAATAAACTGTATTTTAAAAAATACAAACTTCAATGAGTTTTGACAGAAGTATACACCTGTTAAAACACCAGTAAAACCAGCCAATCATACATTGCTTCAAGATGGGAGACATTTATACCACCTTTGATAGGAATTTTTAAAAAATACTATATATTTTAAAATGTATAGTATATAGTATATATGTATATAGTATATAGTATAGTATATATAGTATATATGTTATATATACTATATATATATATATATATAGTATATAAGACTTTTTCCAATTTTTAAAATTCCTTAGCATAATTCTTCACTGCAAGAGTAAGAAGATTTAAAAATCAATTGAAAGCAATGTGTAAGGTGGGCCTGAGGGTTAGCTCAGTTGTTTAAGCGCCTGCTTCGGTAAATCCTGTCAGGCAAACGGACTGTGGTTCGGTCCCCAGCTCCACATGCCTTACTAGACCTGCTCTTACGGCAGCCTGAGCCAGCCAAAAAAAAAAGATAGAGATGCATAAGAATAAGGAACTGCAACATCATTTAAAAGTCTGTGTTTGTTAATTCTAATATATGAATTGTTTTTGTCTTTTCCCCCTTCTAGTTATTTAGTAGTTGATCTACTCTTATAGTTTATCTTTTTTTTTTTTTTTTTTTTTTTTTTTTTTTTTTTTTTTTTTTTTTTTTTTTTTTTTTTTTTTTTTTGGTGCGGGACCAGGGTTCAAACTCACGACTTTGCACTTGCCAGACAGGCATTTGTGCCACGGAGCTATCTCCCTGGCCCCTCTTACAGTTTATCTCATAAGTTTTTGTTTGTGTGTGGGGGGGGCAGGGCTTGAATTTATGACCTTGCACTTGTGCCACGGAGCTATCTCCCCAGCCCTTGTCTTACAAGTTTTGACTCAATGCTAGACATGATATGTAAAAACGAATAAAAGAAATATACATATTTGTTTGACTCTAAGGCTCTTGATAATGTTTTCTTCCTCAGATAGGGCTTAAACCAGAAAGAGATCATCTTAATCCAGTTTGCGACTCTTCTAATTTGAAGCAGTGTTTTAGTCTTAGTAGAAGTGACATTTTTTCCAGCTCACCTTTATTTCTAAGAGAAAGTCCTCCAAGTCTTATCTCACAGCTTGAGTTTATTGGTTTATCAGAGATCCTGCTTCCTGATGAGTTCTAGGTTTTAAATTCACCTACTGTACCTTGTTCCTTTGAAATTCTAAAAGAGTAGTTTACTTTCTCAACTTCTCTATCAATGCATGCAAACTGCTGACTGTCTTGTTTGTTTTATGGCACTGTTTTCTTCCAGCCATAATTTTGGTCCTTCAACTTTTGGCTGTCTTCATAGCTCCATGATGGCCTCAAACACACCCAGGGGCAGGGGGGATGGCTGTCCTAATCTTGTATACTTTTAGTTTCTGAGTTTACTATTTCATTTTTAACCCATTATCAGAGCTAGAATTCAGTGTATCTAATTTCTCCTTTGAACTACTATTTCATCTTCCAAGTATTTCCCTAACCTCTCTTCTCTCCTATGACTCTGCTGCTAGGATAAATTTTTGTTGAGAAGCAGTGTGCACATTCTCAGGCAAGCAAAGTCATAACCCATTGACGTCTGTTGTGGCCAACTCCAAGTTCCAAGGCTCTTCATTTCTGGGTCCTACGTATGCTCTCAGTTTAGAGCTCTGAACTCTAGCCCAAACATGAACCTGCTGAGGAGGAAGGAGGATAGGAAAGAGGACAGGAACTTTATGCAATCCCCAGACATCTGAGGGAAAAGCTGACAGAGACGGGGATGATAACGTAGACTAAATTTTCTCCTAAGTAATCTGTTGAAGGTATGTACTAGAAAGAGATAATATTAACTTAAAAATATAAAGTAAGCCTTTGTTAAGATAATATGATGAGTAAAATTGGTTTTAGTGACTGAAGAATATTTCACGAAGACTAAAGAATTAATAACTTGGACTAGGTTTTCTTAAGCAAAAGGAAGTATCTCTTGAGTTGTTCTCTTAATCTTATCTGTGTCTGTTTTGCTTACAGAGGACAGGTCAAACAGCTTGGTGCAGGCTGGAAGTCTTATAATCACTCAGCGCAGCTTTGGGAATACAAAGGAACTCTACAGGAAGTGTTGACCAGACCTTACATGAGAACAAATGAATGTCTTGAAAGATGGTTCTGCCAATGATGGAAGCTGTATGAGCTATTGCCACTGTAAAGGCTCAGATCTTAATTTATGAATTAGCACCATCAGATGTCACTTTTAAGTATACTTTCAAGAAAACCTGCCCGCAATTTCTTTTGTATAACAGAGGATCCTTCTGTAATACAAACCATTCCAAATTTGGGAGAATACAATGAAAGAATTTCAATGGTCTGCCAAAATCAAGCTATTATCTGCATCAGGAATAGTGCGGTTGGCCGTTCTGTAAGGGGAATGATTTAGTAAAAGAAAAAATTCTAATCTCTAGGTACAAATATTTAGTAGGAGGCAACTAGCCTCATCACAGCAAATAATCTCTAATCTGGGTGGATTTTGTCATTATACTCTATAGAGGACCACTGAAGACCTCCAAGGCCCAAGGCCTCATCATTAATTAATTAATGACAATCAGAAAAATCATGGCTTATTATAGATGGAAAAAAGTTAAAACAGTGGTCCTGACTTTGCTTTTGCACATTGTAGAATCTTTAAAAATGTGATAATCAGATTCTAAAGGAGTCAATTTTAAGCAAGTACTGGCATGTAAGTGCTTCACAGTCTTTGTCAAATAAGGCTAGGTGCTATTCTGAAGAGATATGCCTCTGATGATATTTAGTAATGATTGCTTGTTATTGCAGCAGGAGTTTGGGGTAGGCCCTATCCTGTGATTTCCTGTGTGATGTCTTGAACTCTTGTTAAACCGAAAGATCACCATCTTTTGATAGGCAGGAATTTCCTCCACAAGGAGCAGTTTTCCTGCAGACACATTACTGTAGGTAATCTTATAGCCTGTGTCTCCTGTTGGCAAGTGATTTTTTAAAGACTTGCGTGGGTGGAATGGCGAGCTGGCAGTGTCAGGCCACAAGTTTTCTTTCTTTCTTTTTTTTTTTTTTAAGAATTTTTTTGTTTTATTTTACTTTTTTTCTTGTTTCAGAACTTTTGTTTGTTTATTTTATTTTTATGGCCGGCTCAGCCTGCCCTGAGGGCAGGGCTGGCACAGCGTGCAGTGCCTGGGATCAAACCACAGTCCCTGCAGTCACCCTAGCTTTCCTAAGCAGGCGCTTTAGACCACTGAGCCATCCTGCTGGGCCCCACAAGTTTTCTTTCTGAGCAGATGAAAGGAAATGGTCTCAACAGCAGCAGCCGAATACCACAGAATTAGTAGAGGGAGGTGCCCTGCCAAAAGAGCACTCCCAAGGATGACCTTGCTGAAGGTAAGAGGCTGCTGAAATGCAAATAGATGTTTCTGAGGGAAACTGAGGGAAGTGCGCAATGCTAAAGCTATTCTGGAACGAACCGATTGTTCTAAAGAAAGAATGCACTGGCTCTGTTGGCCCCTCTCTTAGAACATGCCTTGAGAAGATAAAACTGTGTGAGTGGCCCTGGGGACTGGGGCTCTTCCCAGACGCACTCTGTCAGTCCCTGAAAGGGCGCACCATGGCCGGTCGTAGACCAGAGCACACCAGCACTGCTTGGGGTGTGTTCCTGAACCTCAGAAGCGTTTCCCCACAGGCAGTGGTGTCTCCTTCCATCACAGATCATCCCCTATGGGACTGGACCTCCACCTATAGCATGGAACGTGCAACCCATAGCAGAATTTTCCCAGGTCAAGCTCTAAATACTCAATGAAATCAATCTTTTGGGCCCGGTGGAATGGCTCAGTGGTCTAAAGCTCCTGCTTGGGAAATCTTGGGTGGCTTCAGGGACCGCGGTTGGATCCCCGGCACCACATGCTGCACCAGCCCTGCCCTCAGTGGCGGGCTGAGCCAGCCATAAAAATGAGTGAATAAACAAGCAAAGGTTCTGAAACAAGAAATAAATAAATAAATAAAATTTAAAAAAAAAAAAAAAAAAAGAAATCAATCTTTCCTTTGAAGCAGAAAGATCATGTTTTATATGTCTTTTCATTTTTATTTTGGACTGGCTTTCACTGTATATGTAGCCCAGGCTATCTTCTCATTCTTGGTCTTCCTGCCTCAGCCTCCTGAGTACCAGTGTGTACCACCAGGCCCAGTTCACTTCATGGCTCTTAACATGCAGGAGACATAAAGAGAATTAAGAGGTGCTGTGCACCTGCATCGACTTTCCACAACAAATGTAGTCACTACGTACTGCAGACATCTACTAATAGAAATTAAAACTTTAAAATGACTAGTTCTTAATAAATCAGTGCTTCTCCTGATGTTGGTTTTTCATCTAGGCTGACTGGAAACTCAGACTTAATATAAAAGCCACAGTAACAATTGTTTTTGCTGATTCAATTAATTATCCATGTCTTGGTTTGTGATGCCAGAGATCAAACCAATAGGTGCTCTACCACTGAGCTAGATCTTCAGCCATATATATATATATATATATATATATATATATATATATAGTTTATTTTATTTTGGAGCAAGGTCTTGCTAAGTTGCCCAGGTGGGTCTTCAACTTGTGATCCTCCCACTTTAGCTTCCCATAGTACTGGGATT
>PVJA010001839.1:54334-117719 GCA_004027025.1 Myocastor coypus
TTTTTTTTTTTTTTTTTTTTTTTTTTTTTTTTTTTTTTTTTTTTTTTTTTTTTTTTTTTTTTTTTTTTTTTTTTTTTTTTTTTTTTTTTTTTTTTTTTTTTTTTTTTTTTTTTTTTTTTTTTTTTTGTCTTTTTGAGACAGGGTCTTGCTACGCAATTCAGGCTTGCTTTGAGCTCACTTTTGTAGCCCAGGCTGGTCTTGAACTCGCACCCATCCTCTGGGATTATAGGCGTGCACCACTAAACCCGGCACCTCTGTTTGTTTCTAAAATTCATTCTTCCGTTTTAGAGAACACGAACTCATCCCAGGTTCTTTTCAGGCTGGGGATTGGTTTTCCCTATATCATTTGGAGGTTCCCTATTGGAGACCATGCACCCCAGATCAGTTTTTTCTTCCTATATCAGTTGGGTGGCCAGCTAGCTACGAACGCCAGTGGTGCAGAGATGCAAGTACCTTGCTGGGTCAGATGCTGTCAGGAGCTTTTGGGGGAGGCTGGGAAGAAATGTAGGCTTTTCCTATTGGCTAGCCACTGTCTTCCCTTGTTTCTCTTACACCTTCGGCCTTTTTTATTTTATTTTATTTTATTTAACGTTATGTTATGGCCTGCTCAGCCTGCCCTGGGGGTGGGCTGGCCTAGCTTGTTGTTCCTAAATTCAACTGCAGTCCCTGTGGCTTCCTAAGCAGGTGCTTTAGACCACTGAGCTACCTTGCTGCCCATCTTGGGCCTTTTATATTTTATTTTATTTTATTTTATTTTATTTTATTTTATGGCTTTTTGAGACAGGGTCTTGCTATGCATTTCAGACTGGCCTTGAGCTCACTTTTGTAGCCCAGGCTGGTCTCGAACTCTCAGCGATCCTCCTGCCTCAGCCTCCCAAGTGCTGGGATTACAGGCATGCACCACCAAGCCTGGCATCTTTGGCCTTTTAAAGTCTCGTTCTACACTTTTGCATAGGGCCTTTCAGTCACCTTTGTTCCTACCTAGCCACATTTGCCCCTTTGACTTGCTGAATTGTTTAGCCAACTTTGCAAACTGAGCACCTCTTGGCAATCTCCATATGCAAGGAATCCACTGGGACTTCAGGAACTTCGCAGGACACAGAAAGGCCTGGGGGAAAGGGACAAGTGAGGGTTTCAGAAGCTAAGAGGCAGCTAGAAGGAGGGAGGGGCTGCCTAAGAGAAACACAGGGTCTACCTGCCCAGAGTCTCCTGGGCCTGACAAACTTCCTGGTAAGAAAAAACTACACAGAGAGTTGGCTTACTACTATACTAAGAAGTTCTAAAACACGGAAAGATTTTAAACAAGATAATGAAGGCTATGGATATCAATTTGATAATCCTAGAACACCAGAAAACCTGCTTCACCATGTCCATGGAAAGTCTCTAAATCACTCAGAAAAAAATGTATTTGCCTGAAAAACAATGGTTCTTTGTTAACAGGGTCAGCTGTTAGTGTAGCCAGCCCTAGAGGAGTGCAGGGCAGGGAGTAGGAAACGGATGTTTGAGGTCTAGGATTGACTACCCCTGCTCAAGCCTGATTTTTAAAATAACGCCTCGTGGATATGTTCTAATGTGCACAGGCAGCATCTGCTAGAGGCCGCACTCGATACAGACTCTCAGCTGTCCCTGTGGGCTAGGTAGCTCTATGAGGGCTTAACTTTCAATGCAGTTATGTCTTTAGTTACTGCTATGATTTAGATGTAAAATGTCCCTGAAAGCCTCCTGTGTTTGAAGAGATGACTGGATCAGAGCAACACCGTTCTCCTCAATGGGGTCCCCAGCTGCTAAGTTCAGTTGCTCAAGGTCCTATTGGAAGGCAGGGACTGACTGAAGGTGGGCCCTTGGGGCGGGTGTAACCTGACAGCAAGTACCTCCAAGTCCCCCTCCCCATACTTCCTGGCTGTGGTGGGTGCCAGATATTCCAGTGAAGGGACAGCAACTGAGTCAGGGTAGAATAGAACCAACTACCCTAATGGTGCCCAGCAAGTTAGGTGCCCAAGCCAGGTCTCCCTATGCTGGCTCTGAGGAATTCTTCTCATTACGGGTGGGCAGGTAGGGTGTGCTCCTCTCTCTCAAGCTGCATTCCTGGAGCTGAGTCAGATTCCCCGGAGGCAATATTACCTCTTCTTCCCTGGGCAGAAGAAAAATAAGGACAGACTGCTACATAAAGGCCCCAGTGAGTCAATAAATCTCAAGCACCTGTGAAAACTCAAAGTCAGTCATACACAGTCACTGGCCACAGCAGACATGAGCTGGCTGTCAATGACCAGCTTCTTCAGCAGTTAGGTGTCTGTAAGGTCACCAAGTGGTGCAGCGCCCCTTGCCAGCTCAGCGTGAACGGGACTTTCTAGTGCTCTGAACAAGATGACTGTGTTTCTTCTTCTGTCTCGGTGACAACAGTAATGATATTGCTTGTGCTTTTAAAACCTTATGTACCTGGCACCAAACTAAATGTTTTTCTGTGGATTATCGCATTCCATCCTTACATCAACCCTGTGAAGTAGCTACTGTTGTAGGCAGCTGAATTAGATAGAAACATTATAGGCAGTCAGCCAGGGCCAGGACCTCAGGTAGACAATATGGAAGACAAAGTGACTTCCCAACTTTGGAAGAAACAGACCTCCAGCTTTGGGCCACACCTCAAGACAAAAGTAAACAAATGCAGCTACCTACTTCCCTGGGGATGGGCATCAGGGGCTGATACTCTAAATAGGTATCCATCACCTTGAAAGAGCCCTCAAGAGTCACTAACCCAACCCCCAACAAGAAGAGACCCTGTCCTGTGTCCATGCCCACTTGCTGTGTGACTCGCTTCCTCAATTGACAATGGATTTAATCAATTTTACCAGAGCAAGGGTGCTGGTCATCTCATTGGTTAATAGTTTTGTCCCACCTCATGCCCACCTAAGCGGGTTCCCATGTTTTCCACCACCCGAGACCCATCTCACCACATGGTTTTACTCTATAAAAATTCCTGGAAGAGACAGCTTCCTGGGGACAACCTGCTTGGCCCTCCGTTTCTGTCCTTCTCTCAGACAGGTGTTTTCTTTCCTCGAATAAATATATTCTGCTCATAACCTCCATTTATTCCTAAAACCCATTCTTCAGTTTTAGAGAACACGAACCCGTCCCAGGTACCTTCCACGTTGGGAGTTTCATTTTCCTTATATCACTACTAGGATTTTCATGCACAGATGATAAAAACCGAAGCTTCGAGAGGCGCATGGACTTGTTCATAGTCTGACATTGATTCATCCCATGAATGATCTGTCTCTGAAGCTCATCTTAGTTATTATTGCCCAGCTGTCATTATCAATTGAACAAGACTTCTACACAGTTTTCCTTTCCAGTGTTTCCTTCACTGCCCACAGAGGTGGAGTGGTTCCCAGAGCTCTGTAGGCAGTCACTGCGTTCTCTGCTGCCAATCACAGGAGACAGGAACTCGTCAGCGTACTCAGTTCTCCCACACATGGCCTCTCTCTGCCTGTACCATGTCATCCTCCAGGCCATCCAGCAGCCCCTCACCAGCAGAGTAGTCTGGACCTCCTTCTAGCATGGCAGCTGGGATCTAAAAGTGAGCTTTCTGGGAAAAAACAGACCTCATCTTGCCAATGTTTATCACACCTCTGCTTACATCATATTTGCTAACATCTCCTTAGCTGAATCAAGTCAAGTTCAGATTCAATGTGGGAGGGGACTTTATGAGGGGTCGAATATCAGGAGGTGTTGTTCAGGCCACGACAGAGCCCTCAATCACACCCTCACTACAATACGAATAGTCGTGATGGTTTTCATTTACTGAGAACTTACTCTATGTCAAGCAGTGGGTTGTAGACCTCAGAGGACGTTTATTTACTCATCGTAATAACTGAGCCTATTAGTTTGGTATCATTATTCTCACAAAAGGAAACTAAGGTTCAGCAACTCTAACCTGATGCCAGGACAAGAGAAAATGCAAACACAGGTCATGCTGTTTCAGAGTTTCCAACACAACGGATAGAAGTGTGATTTACAGAACATGAAGGGGAAAAGGAAAGAAATGTGTCAACAGCCCTTGGAATTTGGGAGGAAAATAGGATCGGATGAGCCAATGGCTTCCATATCTGATGCAGTAGAGTATTTTGGGCCTTCCTGCCTTAAGACTGACTTACTTATATTTGCATCCATCCTTCCTAATTCTGGTATTTGAGTGGAGAACACAGTACACAATATTGGACATAATCGAATCCATCAAAAGATGAAAGAATATAATGTGACTTTTCTTTTAATCAGCCTCTTGTTTTAATCCTTGGCAAAACCAGCCAGCCTTTCCTCCCTGTGTTTTCAAAACGTCTTCCCCTGAAACCATTTGGGAAGGAGAGAGCTGGAGGGAGAATGGAGTGGAAGGAGCTAGACTCTACAATAATGCAGGTTGCAAAACATGATTTGGCTTTTTGGAAGCGCCCTTCATGAGCACGAAGGGTTGAGTGACGCTGTTCAGATGCATTTGCCAGCTGAAAACCACCATGACACTTGAGCTTGGTTGCAAACGTTGTTCCCAACAACACTTGGGGCAGTGACCAGACGGTGAATACAGTGTTGGGCCTGTCCTAAGGCTGAGTTGGTATGAAGCGTAGGCATTGTCGGGTGAGCCTGGCTGGGAGGGCAGTGCCTAAAAGCAGGGGAATCATGTGGAAAGATTCATGGAAACTTATATTAAAATATGATACCTCCAAAAATAATTTCTTGCAAGCGGCAAGAATTAATGCATTATGAAACAAACAGAGCTTTCACTATTAACCTCAAGGAAGAAGAAAAAAAAAAAAGGGGGGGTGGCTGGCTCAGTGGAAAATACTGGCTGTCAGAGCTGTGATTTTCCCCCCTTCTCCATGCTAGATGCTACTCACTGATTGAAGGGCTTAGTTGTTTGGGGAGCAAGTTGCTGGGAAATATAAAAATTTGATCACAAACTTTTGGGTGCTTTATTGTGGCTGCTATTGTATTTTCATAGCTGTATCTCATTACTTCACCATCCTGGGGATACCAGGTAATTTGTAGTGGATTGCTTGATTTTTCTGAGTGGCAAGAAGGCTGGCTCACTGGGCCTACAAAAGCAGAGGCGGGTGTTGACAGATCGGACTGACATTTGCGTGGCATTTCGCTATGTCCTCTCCTCCTGACCTAGTGGCAACTTTAGCGAAATAAAGATCCTGGAAAATAGTGTTTCTTAAGTTCTTTCACAGCAAAGCCCATGGAGAAAGGAGCTATTTTATGCTAGCAAATAACGAATTCTTATGGAAACTTGTAATCGTCAGCGCTCCCTCTGCACCCCACCAAAATAGAGCTTGCGATGTGAACCGAGGACAGCAAGTGATTCATATGGGAGGGAGCTTATAATTCACTCTAGAAATAAAGCTGAGTCCATAAAGTCCAGTCCAGGAAAAATAAGAAAGAATGAACAGCTGTGAGGGTACATCAGACTCCTTGGGCCAAATAAAAATATTTAGGATGACTTAAAATAAGTCTATATTTATTTTTTGCAAAGGTAATATGAAATTAAAGTTCCCTCCATCTGTTAAAAAGTCACTTAAAGGTAGTTTGTTGCTGGGCGTGGTGGCGCACGCCTATAATCCCAACACTCGGGAGGCTGAGGCAGGCAGATCGGTGCAAGTTCGAGACCAACCTGGGCTACAAAACTGAGCTTAAGGTCAGCCTGAACTACATAACGAGACCCTGTCTCAAAAAGACAAAAAAAAAAAAAAAAAAAAAAAAAGTAGTTTGTAGTACTAGTATTCTGACTTATATGCTTAATCTCTTCAGTGGTTCTGTAAAGAAAGTTTGACGGGGAGCGACAAATCAAGGCCAGAGAGTTTGTCACTTACCTAAAAGTCGTACACATTGTAAATGACTTCAGATTGTACGCTATGGCTCAAGAGCTCTTTTCTGTTTCATCTCTAAGGCTTTGTAGTAAGAGAAGTTGTTATCCACTCACTTGTGGACTGGGTGAGGGAAAGAGTTGAAGATTTCAGCTAATTCTACTAGGGTCTCTCCAGATACTGCTGAAGGAGGTGACTTGAAGTACTTTTCTAAAATTTTTTGAGCCTGGATTTTATAATCTGTAAATTGGGAGAAGACATCATTGATGGTGGTACATGCCTATAATCCCAGCACATGTGAGGTCGAGGCAGGAGGACTTGTGCAAGTTCAAGACCAGCCTGGGCTACAAAAGTGAGCTCAAGGTCAGCCTGAACAGCCTGAACATCATTGATCTGTAGAGTTATAAAGACCAGGAATATAAAAGTTCTTTGACAATGATAATACTCTTTACCAAGGTACACTATTCTTTACTAAGCATAGACTAGAATTCTAGCGGTAACTTAGTGGCTATGAGAAGTTTGGAAGCCTTTTTTTTTTCTATTCCAAAATTTTATTTTGGAATATAAATAACAATGAAGACAATATCAAAGAATAACACAATTGAAAATCTCATTCTATTGGATCAAGACTGGCAAAGGTAGGGTCATTAAAGCAGTGTGTATTGGTTTAAGGATAGACAACAGAGTTTATGAAATAGAACATAAAGCCTAGAAATAGATCTGTATATAAAAGTCATGTGACTTTTCTATAATGTGCCAACAAAATTTATTAGGAGCAAGAAATTTTTAATTTTCTTTAAATAAATACAAGCACCAAGTATCAGGGACTTGGCTGAGATCCCCAACTCCTCATATGAGGCGTTGAGCAAAGGATGAAATAAGAAACAGACAAGTTTAGTAATGCATCAAATGGGGCTGGGAGTTTAATGCCTCAGGATGGGTAGAGACTAAGACACTCGAAGCCAGCCACTGCTTCTTGGGTGCATACAGTGATCACAGGGGCTAGTGGGAGAGTCAAGGTTGGAAGACTCAAGGGTGATGATTCAGCAGGAATGGCTCATCCTGGGCTGACTCAGGAGGGCAGAGAGCATCTTATGCTAAGGAGTATCTTACCCTGGAGGGTTTGGTAATCTTAGTGGTTTTGGTTTAGTCTTAGTGGGTGGGAGAGGATGGCCCATCCCTAAAGAGTTAATGGGAAATCTCAAGAGGGCGCAATACCCATAATCCCAAATCTCCTTAGTAAAACAGGCAAACTTAGCCATTGTGAATTTGTGGTCCCCACAGGGCTGGAGCAACTGAGCAATGGAACAATGACCTTGACTTATCATCACAATGACCTTGACCTATCATCACAATGACCCTGACCTATCATCACAGACAAAATTTGACAGGGCTTGAGTGATCTCAATGGGAAAGTTAAAAATATAAACCTTTTTTTTAAATTTCTAAAATATTTGTGACAAGTCTAATACTATAAATTATAATTATTTACTTTTTATTTTATTTGGGACATTTAATTTTATTTATTTATTTATTTTTTTTGTGGGACCGTGGTTTTGAACTCATGACCTTACATTTGCCAGGCAGGCACTTGTGCCATGGAGCTATCTCCCTGGCCCCTCTATTTGGGACATTTTAGATACACACAGCGATAACATTCATCACAGGAAATTTGTACCATATATGATGTATCTTGCTGTCCCTTTTTCCCCATTCCCCTCCCATCCTTTTAGCCCCTCTTCCCTCTGTATTTATGAGTTCTACTTCTATTTTTTCTTTCTAGTCTTTTTTTCTTGTCTCTTCCTTCTCTCTAACCCCTGTTCCCATTCTCATTTGAACATTTTCTTCCCATTTCCTAATATCTATTATATATTTTAATCCTTATTTATACTTTGAGTTTTTCACACCAGAGAAACCATACCATATTTATATATGTGTCTCTGATTTTTTTTTTCATGTAAGAGTATTGTCTCAAGATCTTCAGTGAAATGAATCCATTCACCCAAAAATGTCTCAAGCTTATCCTTCTTTACAGCAGAGTAATAAGTACTCCACTGTATAAAAATATCTTCTTTATCTATTCATCAGTTGATGGGCATTTTGGCTGTGACCAAGCTTTTGCTATTACAAACTATGCTGCTATAAATATAGGCATGAATATATTACTATAGCATGGAATTTTAAAAATTGGGCTGGCTCCAAGGCTGAGTGGCACATGGCAGAGAGCAGCAGTTCATGATGGCGGAACAGCAACAATTGTGACAGAGGCAAGTGACCAACCAGGGTAGCAGAGCAACAGCTCTAATCTTTCTCTCTGTCTCTCTTTAAATTACCTCAGGCTCTCTGCCTCAGCCTATCCACCTCAGGCCACACCTATAATTCCCAGCAGTACTCAGACCATAATCTCATCAGCACTAAAACACAAAATCCCAGTGGATCATGGATCAAGTCTCAAACTCTATAAGGCCCACCCCATGAGTCATGGGGCTTTGAGGGGACAACTAGACATAAATCATAACAGGAAGATACCAAGAAAGGGAATAGGTGGTCAAATAGAACCTTTAGCTTTAGTTTTTTGAGGAATCTCCGTGCAGATTTTCATAGTGTTTGCACCAGCCTACACTCCCACCAACAGTAGAGAAGGGTTCATTTTGTCCCACAGTCCCTCCAGCATTTGTTATTGATTGATTTATTGATAATAACCATTCTTTTAGGAGTTAGGTCAGAAGGCTTTTACGTAACTTGCTCAACAATCTCTTTACTTCTTTCTATTCACTGTGCAACTCTGTGTCTTAGTCACACTGAATTTTAAATTTTTCCTACATAGCTTACACTTTCTTGTCTCTTTCTGGATGTAGTTTAGTTTACCTGGCAAAATGGTCTTCCCCTGTGGCCTTCCGTGTCTCCTCCTGAGACCTTCTCGCCGCCCCCTGCCATATATTTAGTACAGGGTTACAGGGTCTCATTATACAGATCAGACTTGTAGTGATCCTCCTGTTTTCAGCCTCCCCAGTGCTGGGATTACAGGCATGCACCACCACACCCTGTCTCAGTCGCCTATCTCAGCAAGCTCCAGGCGCAGGGCCAGGATACATGAGGGGCTGGGATCGAACCTCAGTCCCTGAGCCTGCCTAAGCAGGTGCTTTAGTCAGCTGAGCTATGTGGCCAATCCACCTTTCCTTCTCTTGACTTTCATGCACTGTGTCCACATCTCTGCTGTCTCACTTTCTACAGTATGCTGTGGATCTACTTATTTCTTAGTCTGCTACTTCCTAAGCATGAGACTTTCAAGGGCAGCAACTGCCACTGGTACTGTTTGCTTAGCACCTAGGAGACAGTGTGGATGCTTGTTGGCTGAATGAATGATTAGGGTTGCAGAAATCAGTGGTTCTGACTTACAAATACATCACAACCAAATTGAGGGGCTAAGACAAATAGGTTTGAAACACTAGCAGAGTATGCTGGAGAAAAAATTGTATGATGTGGTATAGAACCTTAGCACTGCATAAAGTCAGACGAGAAAGAGATTACTGAGAGTGCAAGTAAGCAGGGAAAGTTTAAGTGAGCATATGGAATTAATTAATACATTATGAATGAAGAAAATATTAAATTCATTGACTTTTACATGTAAGGAGGGGAATCTTGATGTTCAATACTGTGGCATCTGCTTGGAGAAGATGCATTCTATAAGAGGAAGAGGATTTATCTGTTGTTCTAGGGGCAGAAGGGACAGGGGAGGTGGAAGGAGGGAAATGGCTGATGACCACACACCTGCCCACCAAGTGTCAGTAAGGTGGACTGCATCCTGAGCAGCTCCAATCCAATTGAATGCGCTGCTTCATTGTTATGGAAATGAAGGCTGAACTTGAACCAGAGATACTCAAAGAGCAATCAAAGATGCAGGCAGTCAGAGCACACAAGGAGAACATCTGTGGACCCAAAGATATAGATTAGGATTTCGGGCCAGCTTTAATTAAATCTCTAAGGAATGGAGCCAGGAGCAGAGGGACAGGAAGCTGACATCTGGATGACAATATCAAAATGAATTGCTCTTCAAAGCCAAATCAGCAGCCATGGTCTTAAGAAAACCATCCAGGTTAAGATAAAATAGTATTTCTGTCCTTTTTCTAGGTGTTCCTGTAGCCTGTGACCTCTGGTCCCATGATCTGTGTTGCCTGCTTTCTCTGTGGCCAGAGGGCAAGTTTTCATGTGTTTCTGTTTAGATGCAGAAAATTATGATCATGTGAGCTCTTCATGATACTAAATTCATTTAACTTGAAAAGCCAGCCAAATAGCTCAGCAGATTAAAGCACCTGCACGCAGGGGCAGGGGCTGGGATTCCATCCCCGGGCCTGCTGTGCCGGCCCCACCCCTGGGGCGTGCTGAGATGATAATTGAGCCTGGGTGTGGTGGTGTGCCACTGTAATCCCAGCTCTTGGGAGGCTGTAAACAGGCGGACTGCTATGAGTTCAACCTAGTCATGAGATCCTGTAGACCCTTCCCTAAAATACAATCAATCAATCAATCAATCAATTCATTTAACTTGAAGAAATGTGTTAATGTTCAAGTCATGCTCTTGGTTCTCTGTCTGTCATAAATGTCCCTTTTCTACAAACTGATGGTTTTTCTGTCCACACTTGGCAAAATCGCAATGTACCAATTTCATCTTTATCTTCTAAATGTCTTGGAAATTTCACTTGTCTATAAAATCCCAAAGTCATAGCCTCATTTTGCTTAATGCCAACCACAATATCGGTTAACCAGTTTGTCCTAAATTAAAAACAGGAAAAAATAAAAATAAAAATATTCGTTTTCAGCCCCTACTGCTGGTTGTAGTTGGTGTTGTTGAAAGCAATGTCATTTGGAGCCGCAACATCCTTGGCCTCTTCAAATTAAAAGTTGTGCGTAGATGCACTGTCTCTAAACACAGGGTGTACGTACTTACAGGGTCTGGCCCTGTAATCAATCTGCTACTCGAAGTAAACCCTATAGCTCATAAAATGACATCACTCATTGTATCATTAAAATGGGTATTGATGTAATGATTTCATATTTTCACTTGTAAGTATGAAGTGCACAATCATTGTCCTGCACGGTAATTGGCCACAAGTGGCATGTATTTTCTGTAAATGTCCTTTCAAACAAGGACGTGTGACCTGTGTGGTCCCACAGAGCCTTATCCTCAGGAAGACATGGTATTTTTTTGTTTGTTTGTTTGTTTTTTTGTCTTTTTGAGACAGGGTCTCGCTATGCACTTCAGGCTGGCCTTGAATTCCCTTTTGTAGCCCAGGCTGGTCTCGAACTCGCACCGATCCTCCTGCCTCAGCCTCCCAAGTGCTGGGATTACAGGCGTGCGCCACCACACCTGACTGAACATGATATTTTTTAAAGCTCTGTGATCACTGTTTTAAAATTGCTAATAACTTTTTAGCAAGGGTCCTCACCCCAAATTTTTCTTTTATACTGAGTCCTACAAATTTGGGGGCCAATCTTTTCTCCTATCTAACTATTTTTATAAGAATTCTAGCAGTGTGGAAGAATCTAGATGGTCTAATAGCAGAAGCATTTGTCCTCAGAGGTCTCTTCATGGCCTAAAACCCCATCTGACAGAAAGGCAGAGGAATCTCATTGAAATGGCTAAGGGACTGGGCAGGAATCCTATCTTAAAGCCCTGAGTTGCAGGGCCTGCAACAAGAGGAGGCTGGGTTCTTTTGGGGGCGATGAGCAGAGAGAATATTGCAGTGGTCCAGACGCTAAGCAAGGGCCTTCAGGGAGAAGAGAAGTGAACAGAGAGACTCATCTCTTGGAGATGTGAGGGTAACCTGCCTGCTCTTCCCACTCTCCTCTCCTCTCCTTTCCTCCCTTCCCTTCCCCTCCCCTCCCCTCCCCTCTTCTTTTTTTCTTCTTTCTTTCTTTCTTTCTTTCTTTCTTTCCATTTAGGACAGGGTCTCACTACATAGACTGAACTCATAGTGATCCTCCTGTTTTCAGCCTCCCAAAATGCTGGGATTATAGATGCATGCTGCCATACCCCATCTCAATAGCCATCTCAGCGTGCCCCTCAGGCGGGGCTGGCATGGCATGCTGGGGATCGAACCTGGCTGCTATGCTTAGCCAAAGCAGGTGCTCTAGTCCACTGAGCTAACAGGTCGGCTCTTCTTCCCACTCTTGTGAGGCATTATCAGTGATATTGTTTGTAGTAGTTAGTAGATTGTGTGTGTGTGTGTGTGTGTGTGTGTGTGTGTGTGTGTGTGTCTCAAAAGCGTGTCAAGTTCTTCACTTAGGTTGATTCAACATAAAAATAGAGGTTGTTCATGGAGGCTCAGGAGCCAGAAGCTGAGAGAAAGGAGGGCAGAGGAAGGAAGTGGAGAGGAGGCTGGGGTGGAAACGAGGGGGACTGTGGGGAGCAACTGGCTCCTGGGTGTGAAACTTCACTGACAATCCCAGTTGGTGCGACACTGTTCCTCGCGAGCTCCTAAGGATGTGTGCCCAAGACTGTCATGAGGTCTCCAGCTGCAGGAGGGGTGCTGACTGCTCCCCATTCTTGGGTAGAATTAAGTGTGTGTCAGCTTCAGACATGTCAGCCCCGTGGATTAGTCATCCTTGCGCAGGCTCTTTAGCAAACTGCTGCACTTGCTAGTCGGCTGCTTTGTTTAACTCATGGAGTAGACTTTACACATCATGGGAAGCAGGTCTTTGGTTTTTAGCCAGGTAGCCTTTGTCATTTTTCCAAGTTTTCTGTTCTTTTTTCATCCCCCACTCTCTCCTTCCCTTCCTCTCTCTTTCTCCCCCTCATAAGGACACTTATGGCTTTATCTTGGCTATGAGGCTAAGGCCCAGGGTATGTTGCCAGCCACAGGCCAGAACTCTGTGGAGGCATGTGGGAAGGAAATATTTTGGCAATGATTTAGCTTAGGAAGCCAATATTTTTTTTTACCATAAGTTACAGTAAATATTTACAAATTCAATGGGTGTTCAGATTTTGAGTGAAAAGGAATCTTATGCATTGCTATTTACTTTGAATGTATTTTTTTTTTTTTCAGTAACCATGACTAATTCTCCCTTTCAAAGGACATAAAAAATTGTTGACTCTCGGTCTATCAAATTTTTTATAGATATTTCAGTAGTAGGCATACAGTTAGATAGCAGGAATAAGAAAAGAATGTAATTCCTGAAATAATAATATCAAGTGATAAGTGGGAAACAGTATCATTTAGCAATTGATAGTATTGTTATTGGTAACAGGGCTGAGTCACAAGTCTACTTATTTTTATTCTGCCTTTTGCCAGGAAGGAAAAGAATCTATGTTTTGGGTTATGATGCAGCAAATGGACTAAATCAGAGAAAAGTTCTGTTGAGTATATTCTTTCTTATGCATTTGGTACAGGGCCTACAGGGTCTCACTGCAGATTGGACTCATAGTGATCCTCCTGTTTTCAGCCTCCTTGGGACTACAGGCTCGCACCACCGTGCCCGGTCCCTTCATCTGCCTAAGCAATGTTGAGTATGGTTGATGCTGTGAGATGCAAAGAGAGTAAGATAAGGTTTTGTCTTCAAGGAACTTACACTGTTCAAACACAGCAAAGATGCAAATTAAAGTGTCCATAAAAATGCAGCGATACTTTAGAATAACAATTGAAGTAAGACAGAGAGAAAGGAGCACTACTGAACAGTTAATTTAGAAAGGCAATGTTTGGAATTGATTCAGAGATGCAAGAGATTATTTGGGAGCGGCAGCAAGGGCAAGCCTTTCTGGAGGGGCAGATTTCAGCGGGAAGAGGGCATGCCAGGCGGCAGGTCTGGGTGGAATTAGGGAAGTGGTAAAAGGCCCCTCTGCATGAAGGCGGTGTAAGTAAGCCAATGAAATTTCAGGTGAATGTTTCATGCTAGAAATAGCTGGGAGCCTTGACTGCTGGGGATAGGAACTTCTGTATGTACCGTGGAAGACCTGCTTCATCGGAAAATCATTTCTGACTCCCTGTTTTCATAAAGTCATCTTGGACCTCTTTGTGTCTCTGATTTCTCTTGCATTCAGGAGTCCAGACCCCGTGACCCAGGCCCGTCTTGCTTGCTCCATGTGACCAAGCTCAGCTGGAATACTTGATGTGGCAGGTGGGTGTCTAAGGCTGCTTCTCCAAGTGTGTTCATATGCCAACTTGCTCAAGGTCAGTTTGGAATATGGAGGGGTGACATCCTCTTGCTTCAGGAACTACAAGGGCTCCTTGCATGCTCACAGTGAAAACAGGGAGTTTTTCTTATTCCTCCTTCCCCCAGGACCTACTCACCCCACTCCGAAACTAGGAGGCTGAGCAGTCATGTAACGTTAGGAACTTGTTCAAAGGACCCTTATTGAATAAAGATTCATCTTTACTCTTGAGAGAAGCATTCTGATAATGCTCTATTTATAAAGAAATTAAAAACACAGACTTTGTGGTGGTGCCTTTGTAGCTAAGTAATTGTGGAGAGTAATTATGAGGCAGGAGAATGATTACACAGGCTGCGGACTAAACATTCAGGTCCTGCTTGTGAGGCCAGCAGAGGTAATTAATAAGCAGCCACAAGACAGAAAATTCTGGAAAAAAAATAGCTTGGCATGTGAAATTCAGTCTCCAGTGGAAGAATATTATATGAGTGAGACAGACATAGCTTGACCAGGTACTCTGGAGCAGAAGAGCATTCTCTCGAGTCACTTTGGGAAAGAATCTCCGGGGGTGTTTGGTTCCCTCTACCCTTTAAGAAACTGTTCTCTGTGCGAATTGTGGTTGGCAAGTGCCACACAACCCTTCTGATGAAGGGTGTGTCCCATGCGCCTGCTGCAGCTGTTCAGCAAGCTGCAGCGAGGATTAGACACTTGTTAGCTGGGCGTCTGCTCTGTCTCTCTGCCTTCCAAAGGCACTTCCTGACTGAGCAGGAGAAACAACAGTGCCTCGTGGCAAGCGCAGCTGGGCCGCATCTGCTCTGAGGTCTGCAGACTAAGACTGGCCCTGAGCATGCCCTGCTCATTTTCTGGGTCAGGTGTAATTGTGCTGCGTGGAACTTCAGCCGGAGAGGACACGGGATCTCTCTCTGCTTACCCCGCTGCCCATAGATGTGCTCATTATTAGAAGGGATGACGAGAATTCTTGCCTTCCCTCAGGTCGCAAGGCATGGTCAGTCAGGAGCCCTAGATATTTTTTAAAACACAGTGAAACTGTTTGTACATGGCCTCTAACTTTTTATCCTGTGTTTTGCTTGGGCCCGTTTCCTCACAAGCCCTCGCCCTTGCTGCTCATAGAGCTCTGCGTGGTCCCCTAACTATCCAGTTTTATAAAGATCACTAAAGTCTTCCTCCATTTTTCTATATCCCAGCTTCCTAGTTTCATTTCCTCAGGATATCTATTTTCTCAGGACTATTCTAAGGAGAAGCAAATAGACTGAGTAATTCTCACTAATATCAAATGACTGGTACATTAAGGGGTATGAAGGGAAAGGGGTTATTCACTAGAGAGGATTTCATATCTTTCCTTTTGCATATATTATCCTGCTTATCCCTCTGAAGAAGACAATCTCACTACCTCAGTTCTTCTAGGAAATGCAGTCTCAGAAAATGTAAGCAGCCCATTCAAGGAAAAAGTCAGACTGGGCTTTCACCCAGTTCTTTGGCTTCCAAAGGTCCTGTTCCTTCTCTTGCACCTGCTGTGTGAACAGCAGATGGAGGTGTATGTGGACAGTTGATGCTTCTCCCCCTTAAGGAGCCGATCAGGGTGATCTCTAAAAGCCAGTTTGCTCAGGGGGAGTCAGGAAGAACTGCAAACATTGTGCCACATGGGTAGCTGTATCTGCTGTCCCCTTACCCAATGGCTATGTGGGTCTCCATAGCCCGAGAAAAATCAGTAAAACAAACAGACAAATATAAAAAAATGAGGAATTCTGCTAGTTCCTTTTTAATTTTTATTATTATTATTTTTTATTATTGCTTTTGTTTTTTTGAGACAGGGTCTCTCTATAAAGTTCAGGCTGGCCTTGAGCTCACTTTTGTAGCCCAGACTGGCCTTGAACTCACACTGCTCCTCCTGCCTCAGCCTCCCAAGTGCTGGGATTACAGGCGTGCACCACCATGGCCGGCTAGTTCCTTTTTTAAAAACCAGGGTTTCTCCAAATAACACTTTACTGCAAACCTCTGAGCCTACTTGTTGCACAATAATCCATGCTATCTCTTGTATATCAAGGACCTAGATAGCTTGGTGTTTTCTCTCTTTTTTTTTTCCCCCCTAGTTGGGTATAATGTTCCCAACTGTATTAGTTATTAAAGATAAATGCAAAATCCATATCTGCTCTTCTCAATTCATTCTCTCATTGACTCAGTGGGTTCCATCAGATCTTGTGGATAAAAGATGTAAAGCACACAGAGCTAATTTCTGCCCTTGAATGAGCTTTATTCTTTACTGTCTGTGAGACCAAAACCACACGACTAGTGAGTGGCACACGAGGAAGTTTCCCATGGGGCGAGCCAAGTGGGGGTGATTCACATCACTCAAGGGTGATGTCATAGTCCAAGATCAAGTGAAACTTGGTTAGGCAAAAGGGGAATTCCTTGTTTCTCATAAATGAACCATGGAAGGGCAGCAGTGTGGCTAGACCTTAGGGACAACTGGGGTGAGGATTGCACTTTCATAAGCATCCACGGCCTCTGCTGATCTGTACTTGCTGGTTCCATTCTGCATGACAAATGTTCTCTCGACAGCTGGACACAGCAGAAGCAACCAACCTCACAGCCCACAGCTTAACGCTTGCTGCATTACCGCATGACAGGTGACAGTGACAAAAGCTGCTTGAAACCACAGGGCTACAATGGAAGGGGAAACATTCTCCCCATGTCAAGAAGTGCCGCTTACAAAAGATGTGTAGATTCCAAATAAATCATGTGATACATGGCTATGGAAATCACAAATTATAATAAAACTTTATACATTACAAAGATGTAATATAGTTTTAGAAATAACCTACAAGTCAAAAAGTTGACTTGTAGCATCTAAAAATCCTCACTATTTTATGTTAGTTAAATAAAAATACGAAGGAATGGGCTGGAGGTGGTGGCGTACGCCTGTAATCCCAGCACTTAGGAGGCTGAGGCAGGAAGATCATTGCAAGTTTGAGACCAGCCTAGGGTACAAAGGGAGCTCAAAGCCAGCCTGAACTGCATAAGGAGATCCTGTCTCAAAAAGACCAAACAAACAAACAGATGAAAGAAAGTAAAAGATGAAAGAAGAGAAACATCTTAAATATATATTAAAGCCATACCAAGAGATATTAGTTAATTTTTCATATGTGTGTGTATGTGTGTGTGTGTGTGCATGCACAACGGATGACTGTAACCTTTATTATCATCAGCTTCTTTGACTCACATTTCAAGGATAATGACAGCTTTCAGTAGAAAACAACTCTTAAGAAGATTTAAACACTAGCAGTAAAGAGAAAGAATTCAGCCGTTGTATCCACGACTTTCCCTCCGCATGTACAGTGTAACTGTACAATAATAATACTTTAAAAAATGGCAGGCATTCTAGAACCCTAAGCTGAGAAGCTTAGTTCTTTTGTTGGTGCAATGATAATAGCTAGTAATTGTGAACGTCTGCCAAATGCAGGCAACTATTTATTGTCATTATCCGAATTAGTTTTCCAAAAAGTATTTGGCAACCTAAAGCCTGTGGGACAAACTCTGCCCACTGCCTGTCTTTACACAGAGCTTTATTAGAACACAGCAGTGCTCATTCTCTTATGCCTGGTCCACAGTTACTCCCACAACCGGATTGAATGGTTATGACAGAGGCTGCACAGACCGTGAGGCCTCAAGAATTCCTCACTGGCCATTCAGAAGAAGTTAGCTGACCCTTGCAGAGCAATTCTATGAAATATGCTTTGCCTAAACTGACAGACTAGGCCAGCCAGTCTGTCAGTGGCTCAGGGGATTAAAAGGTCTGCTTAGGCAGATGCAGGGACTGGGCTTCACTTCCCAGCATGCTGTGCAGGCCCCACCCCCAGGGGTGCATTGAGCCAGCCATTGAGATTGGGCATGGTGGCGCGTGCCCATAATTCCAGCGTTTGGGAGACTGAAAACAGGAGAATCACTATGAGTCCAAGCTGTGTAGTGAGACCTGTAGACCTTGTACTAGGTACATAAAAAATAAAATAAAAAATAAATAAAATGAGCCGGGTGTGGTGGCCCATGCGTGTAGTCCCAGCACTGGGAAGGCTGAGGCAGGAGGATCGGTGTGAGTTCGAGACCAGCCTGGGCTACAAAAGTGAGCTCAAGGCCAGCCTGAACTGCATAGCAAAACCCGGTCTCAGAAAGCAAAATAAATAAATAAATAAATATAAATAAATAAAAAAAATGACAGACTGATAATTGTCGGGATAGTGATTCAAATCCAAGTCTGTCAGAATATGAAGTCTATGAGCCCTTTAGATCATTTCATAGCAAAACACTCAGGTTCTCTAATCGGGCTTGTTGGTTCAAACCTGACTCTACCACTTAGTAACTGCATATTGGGCATTTCCCTTAATTGCTCTTTGTCTTGGATACCTCCATAAGCTCTTGTGGCTTGTAATAGATAGGGTTACCCACCCTTGAGACACATACCTTGTGTTTTCTGTCCCAGTCTCTGCACATCACCCCAGGGGACCGTATGCTTTAGAGCGCCCTTGGGAGCAGCTGGGGCAGCAATGCCATCTGGGTGAGGCGGGTGCTTCAAACTAGAACAGGTGTCCTTGTGACCCCTCCTCTCTGCTGCTCTTCATTAGGGATGCTTTTTGCTCTGTATTTTCTATTTGTCATATGAAGTTGACCAGAAGATACCTGAAGGATCTAAGACTCTTACCTGTGGGGTCATGATGGATCCCCTTCTCTGCTCCTCATTCTAGGAGGATGGGCCGTCAGATAGTTGCTCCTGCCCGTGGTCTCCTGCCACGCCCTGGACTTGGGTCACGTGGTAGTCTCCACACTTTCATTTTCTGATCCATAGAAGCTTCGGTTTACAACACGCCAGGGCAGTGGAGTGGCATCATACATCCTTTCTCCTGTGCACCTCCAGTCACTGCACCCTCTGACCCAACTTCTTCCCCAAGCCATCCTCCAGGTGGCTCTACAACCCTCAGAGAGCTTCAGCAATTATAGCTCTGCCGTACCAATAAACTCTCTGACTGATGCTCGCCAGCCTCCAAACAATGCGTAGACATTGAAGTTTCCAGGCAGTGTGGGTGAGAGACAGGTATTCCTCACAGAAATGACAATGTTTGTAATTTCCACTCATGACCCCTCCCCATCCTACTCCATGGGGAAGTGGTATATGGAAGGCTGGGCTTGAAAAGCTGTCTGTGTCAAGAAGAATCACATTCCAGGGATTCAACAATGACCTGAAGGAGTTCAAGAACAGACTCGATGGGAAGTGTGCTGTGCTGTTTGTGCTATGCAATTTCCAAAGGGAATCTAATATAATCAGAAAGTGAATTCATGTTCACATCATCCTGAGTGGTCTGGACAAGGCTTGCCTTTGGGTCATGGTCCACAAAGCACAGTGACGGCTCTGGAGAAAGTCACGGGGATCTGGGACTCCAGAGGCAGGAGGGACGAGTGAGCATGACAGGGGACAAGGCAGCAGCATGAAATGCTGGGGAGCAGGGAAATGCAAGGCAACTGGTGTTACCTCAACATTAACGACAGCCTGGAGAGCCATGATACGGGGAGCAAGGATGGTGTGGCCCTTTGCTCACAGCAAGAAATGGGAGATTAGCAACCTCACTGTGAAGAACACAAGAGCTTGTTCTGTGAGCTGGTGCCTGGGTAGCAGCAAGGGTGCTTAAACACCTAATAGATGTCACTTGTACTGATTGGGCATTAAACAAATACGAGAACGCCCCTTCTGTACCCATCACTCTAAAACCCCATTAAAAAAGGTTCAGATCTGAATCTGGTAAACTTTAAAAAATCCAACTGTTTGTCTAGACAGGGACTTTATATAAAGAAAGAAAGAAAGAAAGAAAGAAAGAAAGAAAGAAAGAAAGAAAGAAAGAAAGAAAGAATTTCAGGGATATACACCATAGGAAGGGCCATGCTTGATACCACCTCATTTTCTTTTTTGATGTCACCTTTGCTTTTGGTTTTAGGTTTCCCTATCTCTCTTCATATTTGTGTGGGCCCTTATGTTTTCTCTTATGCAGATAGCTTTTTCTCTCCTTTTCAATAATCAATTTTGCTTTGTAACATTGTATATCATTTGACTTACTTTTAAGGAGGCAATTTTGCTATTCTTCCTCCCTACCTGTTCAGGCAACCTCTCTCCCCCTTCTCTGTCTCTCTGTCTCTCTCTCTCTCTCTCTCTCTCTCTCTCTCTCTCTCTCTCTCTCTGTCTCTCTCTCTTCTTCTCTTTCTCACTCATACACATATACATATACCACCTCATATACATACAAAAACCAGCAAACATTTTGTTTTAGTATATAGGCAGCACATTACGTAGAATCGATTTCTTGCTTCATGAAATAGAGACCACATATTTGACATGTGGAAGAGAAGCCAGACTTTCTTGCCTTCATTTGCAGATCTTGTACCCAGATAATCGCCTCATGATACGCCACCAATGCCAAGATGCCCGCAGATGCCACAAATAGAAGTTTTTCTAGATTTCCCTGCTGCATGTGCCTGAGTATCTGTGGTTAGAACTTGGCTCTTTGTATCTTTATTTGCCTGTGGATCAAGTGTCCTGTGGCTTGTGACAGCTGCGATGTGGGGTGAGAGAACTGAATGCTGTGTGTAATTCATGGCTAGGGGTCTATATTTTGACTACAGCTATTGAACTAGAATTGCATTTTATATCATTTAAAATATATAGATAGCCTGAAATTCAATGTTTGCTTTATATTAGAAGTTATTATTGTCTACATTTACATTGTTGTCCCTTTTTACTTTTACATAGAACTCATTTCTTTCTTTATTCCTAAACTATTGTAGCCAATGACATCAATTAGGATATAAAATTAGTTCCTGCTGACCTCCTGTCCTGTTACGTGCACATGCAGAACAACTCAGGGAATCTGAGACAGATTTGCTGTAGCACATTTAGATAATGTACGATAAAGGTGACAGGTTTTTGTTTTCATTTTTGCCAACTTGTACATTAGTGTCTCTTAAGTGGCAGATTAAATAATTCTTTAAAAGCACTAATGCTGATTGAAAATGTTTGTTTAGGCTTTTTCAAGACTCTTAAGTGCTTACAGGAGCCAAATCACATTCTTGTCCCTTAAGCCAACAACATTTTAAAAGCCTGTTATAATAGCTTTCTCTTATTGTAGCAAATGATAATAGTTTTCTATAGGAGGATTTTCTTTTATAAGACAAATAATTAACACCTGCAAATATAGAAAAGCAATCTAAGTCCACATAAATATTTGCAAGTATATATTTAGAAAAGGTCTTAGTCTTACTCATCTGCATCTTTTTATTATATTAAAGAAATACAATGCTCTGTACTTTTCCTTTCAAAAAATTTAGTGCATTTTTTTTTCCACTCGGTTGAGACCGATAAGAAGACTTTTTTTTTTTGGTCTTTTTGAGACAAGGTTTCGCTATGCAGTTCAGGCTGGCCTTGAGCTCACTTTTGTAGCCCAGGCTGGTCTTCAACTCACACTGATCCTCCTGCCTCTCAGCTTCCCAAGTGCTAGGGTTACAAGCATGTGCCACCATGCTGGCAAGAAGCCATTTTTTGAGGGTTAGCACAAACATTCTTGTAATGGGGCGTGGTAGCACATCTGTAATTTCAGCACTCTGAATTGAGTGCTGAGACAGGAGAATTGCAAGTTCAAGCCCACAACTTAATGACTTAGCAATACTCTGTCTCAAAGTTAAAAAAAATAAAATAAAATAAAATACAAAAGAACTGGAGACGGAGCTCAGTACAAAGGTCCTGGGTTCAATGCCCAGCACTGGAAACAAAGCAACCACAGTGATTAACAACAGCAATATAGCCTGGCGTGGTGGCGCACACCTGTAATCCCAGCACTCGAGAGGCTAAGGCAGGAGGATTGGTGTGAGTTCAAGACCAGCCTGGGCTACAAAAGTGAGCTCAAGGCCAGCCTGAACTGCATAGTGAGACCCTGTCTCAAAAAGACAAAAAACAAAACAAAACAAAACAAAACAAAACAAAAAAAAAGCACAGCCACATAATCCTCCTTTGGTGAACATTAATGCCAGCAGTTATTCTTTTTTTTTTTTGTCTTTTTGAGATAGGGTCTCGCTATGCAGTTGAGGCTGGCCTTGAGCTCACTTTGGTAGCCCAGGCTGGTCTCAAACTTGCACCAATCCTCCTGCCTCAGCCTCCCGAGTGCTGGGACTACAGGCGTGAGCCGCCACTCCCGGCTAGTACCAGCAGTTGTTCTGTATGCATTTACTTTTCTTTCACTCTTCTTCATTCTCCAACAGGCCCTGTGCTGGCCTTGGAGTCGGCCTGGAGGCTGAAAAGTTTGGAATGTGGAGAGTTTAGCAGTACCCCGTGGGCCAGAGCTGAGCGTGGGGCCAGTGGTGTGAATGAGGCACGATGCCACCTAGAACCCGGAAGTGAAAGGGTCCTGAGGACCTTGCCTCCCACCTCTGCGGACCAAGCAATGGTTGTAGTTGGGAAAACGGGCCAGAGTCAGTGCTACTGGACTCAGAAGCTCTTAACAACAACGGGAGCAAAAATGAGGACTGAAGACCAAGACCTCCCATGAACTTTTGGACAAATCTATGTTGTAATAAAAAAAAAAATCAAATGATGGATGTGTCATAGCACTTCATCTTGGCAATCTCCAGGAAAACCCTGGCAGAGCTCTGAATTATAAGTTGGATTTCCTTTGAGGTTCTTCAACTAAAGCTACAATATTAAAATGTTTTAAATTACTGTTTGTTAGTACATTATGGTTTGTATGCTTGTTTTTCCATTGCAATCTGCAATAAGATCAGCCCACATCTAGCTCCAGGCTCCTTTTTAGGAGAGCCCGACTCATGTTTGGTGGCTTAATTTTAATCCCCATTTTGTGGCACTTTGAAGAGTTACTTTCACAAAGAGAAAGGGGACAGGATCCCAGAGCTTCAAGGGATTTCCTAAGAATCACTCTGGGAAATGGACAGCAGTAAGGGCTTTGTCCCCAACACCTTAGTAGGTACTGATGATTCTGGAGCCCGCCCCTGAGGAGCAGAGGGAAAGGAGGCAGGAAAGATTCAGAGCAGTACAGTTAGAGAGGAGAAGGAAATCCAGCAAGGCGGGAGTGAGAGGAGAAACAGCATCTGGTACAGTCGGGTACCGTGGGGGAGGAAAGGCCATGGCTCAGGGCAGGGCTAGGGCTACGGCTCCAGTCACGGGGGCGGACCGGCAACTTCAGGGAAACTGTAGTGTGGGATCCTGAGGACAGGACTTCAGTGAATATGAGGTGAGAAAACAGAGACCCCCGTGTGCATAACTTCCTGGAGGCTGGGGAGTGGTTCATGGGTTGAGGCAGTGCTGTGTTTGGTTTTCAGAGGCAGAAACTTCAGGGAACATGAACGGAAGGCCTCAGCCTCTGAGAGGGACAGACTGTGTCAGCCATGGTGCTCGGAGGCACAGTCTCAGGTCTGCTACTCCTGCAGCCTAACTCCTGGTGTTGTTTAGATCTTTCTCCCCTCACTGTGTGCTGACTCCCCTGGGCTTGCTGCACATCCTTCCAGGTAAAGCTTTTTGTTTGTTTGTGTTTTGATGGTTGCACTTGGGATTGAACCCAGGGCCTTTAGATTGAGCTAGAATCCCAGCGCTTTTATTATTATTATTTTTTAATATTTTATTTATTTGGCACAGGGTCTTGCTTCGCAGCTTGGACTCATAGTGGTCCTCCTGTCTCAGGCCATACAACATGTAGTACCAGGGATCAAACCCAAGCCGATGCTTAGACTGCCAAGCTATCTCCCCAGCTCCCTCACTACCAGCTCTTTTATTTTTATTTTTTATTTTAATTTTTATTTTGGCTTTTTGAGACAGGGTCTTGCTCTGCAGTTCAGGCTGGCCTTGAGGTCACTTTTGTAGCCCAGGCTGGTCTCGAACTCACACCGATCCTCCTGCCTCAGCTTCCCAAGTGCTGGGATTACATGCGTGTGCCACCACACCCGGCCAGAGCTCTTTTAAATTGTTTACTTAGAAATGGGTTTGGGCTAAATTGCTAAATTCCCGGACTGGGCTTGAACTTCAATCCTTCTGCCTCAACCTCCCAGAGTGCTGGAATTACAGGCATGCACCACCACACTCGGCACAGGTAAAGGATTTCATGTGCCCCGATTGGTGCCACCAGGGTAGTCACACTCACCTGGTGTGCCATTCAGGGTCACCTTCTTCTTCACCTGTGGGTGCTTTCCATGGCTTCCAGGACTCCGAGTCCTTAAGAAGGTACATGTTTGTGCCCAAAATAGCTAGGAGCTGGCCAGATGAGTCATTCTACTCCTCAGTGCAGATATTAGGGATTCACCATGTTGCAAAGTGGCAAAGGCATGGAGATCTCAACAGCTGCTGCAGGTGTGTGGGCCTGGGCCAGCTGTGGGCCCATCCCAGGTGGCTCCAGTGTCTTCACACACTGTGCATGCCCAATGCGGATCCCAGCGCACCACCTGCCTCTGTATCAGCCCACTTCTTACATGCTGTCTGCAGCACTGCTAGGTCTCAGTGTATCTTTCTGCCTCTTCCTGGATTTGCCCTCTGCATTAGGGAAAGTTTAAGGTGATCTTACACTTCTTAGGCAAAGAGCTACTGGAAGAATATCTCCCTAGCATCCACGAAGCACCTCTCCTCGAGCTTTCTACTTCCCATTTGCCATTACCTGGACGACAGGGATAGAATCTAGCTTCTGGCCATATCAAATGATGTCTGGGGCTGAAAAAAGCTTCAAAATACACTTTTAGTTTTTTACTTCCCTCCATCTCCCTTTAATCTTCCCACAGTGCATATACTGACTGCAGCAGCATCAGTTGCGCTAGTGACCCTCTGACCTGTGGGCTCAGGCATGACACCAGTGCCTGGTTAGACACTGTGTTTCTGTCTGCTCATGTGATACATAGACGCATCTTTCCATTGAATACTAATAGCCAAGAAATGCTTTCTGGAAATGTTACTGCAGGGCTGGACTTTGCTCCTCCCAGTCTGCTTTCTGGAATGTTCTCTCTCTCTTTTCCATCAGACATAGGACCCTGAAATCAGTGTGGACTCCTTTTCTTACAGTGCAGACAGAGGTCTAAGAAGACATGGTTATCCTGACCTTATCTTTCCAAGGAATCTAATCTTCCAGGAGGAATCTTCTTTGTTATTTTACCCTATTGCTTGGCAAGAGTTGCCATGATATAGTAAAAAAGAATGAGTGGATCAACACCAGAAATTTAATATTGCATAGTTCTGGAAGAAAGAAGTTCAAAGCAAGGTGCCATCAGGGTAGGTTTCTGTCTTAAGGCTGCTCTCTTTGGCTTACAGATGGCCATCTTCTTGCTGTGTCTTCACATGGCCTTTCCTCTGTATGGACATGCCCTAGTGTCTCTTCCTGGCCTTCTAGTGATATGATTTCTATGAAGTAGGGTTCCATCCTTATGAGCTCATTCAACCTTAATGACCTTTTTCAAGGACCTAGATCCAAGTAGAGTCAACTTTGGATTTAGTGATGCAATATATAGATTTTAGGGGAATACAACTTCATCCATAATAATCTCTATGTTTTTCTAGTCCCTGAATATTGCTTCATTTCCAATAGCTCCTTTAATAAATTACAAAATGGTGACTAAAAGCAATAGAAATTTGTTCTTTCACAGTCCTAGGGGCCCAAAGTCAGCAATCAACTGAGCTGAAATCAAGGTGTCAGCAAGATCTGGAAGAACATCATCTTCTGGTGGCCATTGGCCCTGCCTTATGGAGCCTCTGCAGTCACATGGTCCTCTCTCCTGTGCATTAGATCTCCCTTGCCTTTCTTATATAGAACATTGTGATGGAATTTAAGGGGCACTCAGATTATCCAGGAGAACCGTCCAGCTCAAGATCCTTAACTTAACCATGTCTACAAAATCCTTTTTTTCCAAGTAAAGTAATACAGACTCTAGGAATGAGGACCTGCTTTCTTTGGGGGCCATTATGCATCCTACTGGAAGACATGGGTCATAGTATTCATATAATAGCATTTGGCATTTCAATAGTGGAATCAGTCTGCAAGGACAGAACTTGTTAGCATGGGATAGAGACCCTAAGATGCTTTTCCTGGGTGCGTCCATGTAGGATGACACCCTCCAAATCACACCCTACTGCACTCGGCTGGTTTTCCTGTTCTCCATGCTATCACCTCTGACACTTTTGTGGCCCAGGCTGCTCTCAAACTCGCACTGATCCTCCTGCCTCAGCCTCCCAAGTTCTGGGATTACAGGAGTGCGCCACCATGCCCAGCTTATATACTAATAACCTTATAAACTAACAAAGAAAAATGTAACTTTTCTGGAATATCACTTCATGGCCACCTCGTGAGAACAGGTCACAGAACAGGCACTGAGGGCTATGAGCTTTCCCAAGATAGGAAGTCTAATTTTATATCAACATTTAACACTGGGAATCACCTGTTCAGCAGTCAGATTTCAGAGTCTTATCCTCTTCCACTGAAGAATTATTATTATTTATTTTTGCCTTTTTGAGACAGGGTCTCACTATGCAGTTCAGGCCAACTGATGAATTTTTTAGAGAGAGAATCCAATCTGTTGGGCTTGGATGATATGAGCATTTTTTTTTAAATTCCAATCCTTGTTCCTAGGCTGGTGGGCTGTTTTGTTTGAGAAGAGACCCTATTAACGGAAATTCACCATCTTCTTTTCTTCTTCTTTGCCCATGCTCTTCTCCAGAATGCTCCCTTTCCTAAATGGTCTTACCAGTCACCTAAGGTCCTCATTCTGGATCTTTTCCTCCCTGAAATTGCCTCTGATATCTCCCTCTCCAGAACTCAAAGCTCTTTTTCTAAATGATCCTTACAGCAATGAATCATGCTCATGCTCGATACACTTCAATAATGATTTTATCTTAAGTATAATCCCCAGCTCACTCAATCAGGCTTTGCTAATTTTGATATACAGCTGACATCTCTGTCAGCAGAGTCTCTGGAGTATTAATTCCACTCTGCACACTGGCTTTTATTTGGGCAGATGTTTTTATCTACTGTCTGTGTCAATCTGCTTTCCATGAAGAAAATTTGGCAGACCTTCAAACGATAAACATTACTGACTTCCCTTGGAAGCCCATGGAAGTGACATCACTATTGAATTTCTTAAAGTAAAAAATGGAAGATAATGAAATGCAGCACAGTAGTTGTAAAACACATTTCATTGTTATCCATCACTTCATAAAATAAGTAAGGCTCCCATTCCTTTACATGATGTTCTTTGCAGCATTTAGCACAGAATAGCAATGCCCTGACAACTCATCCAGGAAACATTTAGACTTAACTGCTCTAAGACTAAGATAAAAATTAAGCACTCTCAGCTGAAAGCCCACTGGATGAAACAGTGTATGATCAGAACAAAGTGCAGGATGTTGCAGATAAAGTCTGATGAAACAGAGCCGGGCGTGGTGGCGCACACCTGTAATCCCAGCACTAGGAAGGCTAAGGCAGGAGGATTAGTGTGAGTTCGAGACCAGCCTGGGCTACAAAATGAGCTCAAGGCCAGCCTGAACAGCACAGCGAGACCCTGTCTCAAAAAGACAAAAAAAAAAAAAAAAAAAAAAAAAAAAAAAAAAAAAAAAAAAAAAAAAAAGTCTGATGAAACAAGTGTGTTAAATCCAGGTATTTCTTTGGAAAATAAATGTATTGCATAGCCAGAAAATAATTTATTTAAAAAGTTTTGAATATTATGCTTCCTTGAATCTCATGTAGTCAAATAATCTTGAAACTACTCATCTGACCCAATGGGAGCCAATCTTCGCCATTTGAAAATTTCTCTTATTTTTGCTGGGTCTGATCTTAGAATATAGGTAGGGACACAGAGAGACATCCTATCTGTGTGGCTTAATGACCTAAAGTTATTCATAAGCAGAGGGATTAATTCTCAAATCTGAGCATTTTATCTGGGACTAGAATTCCAATATAATTTCCAAAGGAGAAACTCTTCCTAGAAAAAGCTTGTTTACTCATTCATTATTTGTATATTTCACCATGTAAAGACTCAATCTTACGGGCTCCATATTAGTAAGATTAGAACCATCACCTAATATGTCCATTAATTTATTCTAATTCATCACTCATAGGTTTCACCCATTCCATGACTTCCATTATCTGTAAGAAGCTTTCAGGAAAAAAAAAAGGATAGCTCGCAGTGAGATGAAAAAGGACTGGACTGAAATTCTGAAGACCTGCGTCCTCTCTTCTGTTCACCTGATTTGTCTTTTGTATGCTTCATGGACAATGATATTGGCTCATGGAAATGTGATAATTAATAATTTTCTATTTGTAAAGAGCTACAGATTCAAGGGATTTTGATCTTTTTGAGCAGATAATTAGGTTGAAATAATACAGCTTGTCTTTTGTTAGGCTCTAATACCCAGGGAAAAGTTCACTCATAAGAATCTTCCTTGGCTGGAGCCGGCAAGATAGCTCAGTGGTCTAAAGCACCTGCTTAGGCAAGCTTAGGCAACCACAGGGTTCACAGTTTGATCCCTGGCACCACATGCTGTGCCAGCCCCACCCCCAGGGCAGGCTGAGCTGACCATAACATAAATAAATAAAGTTTTTTTTTTTTTTTTTTCTTTTAAAGAATCTCCACCGGCTTAACAAGAAGGGTATCTGCTTATGCAAACTGCCAATCTCTTTCTGGTTGCTGGATCACAGCAATTGACATTCTGTCAGTTTGCAAGTAAAATGCATCTTGAACTTGCTTATCTTTATACAAATAAATAAATGGGAAGCTTCTTGGAGCTTGAGGAGAACAGTTAACCAGCTCTTGGGAAGTATAAGTCTACATTTCCTATTGGCAGGACAGAAAATCCTTGGAAAGAAGAGTTGACAATAAAATGATTCGTAACCAGGTATCATAGATATACTTCATACATATACCTAAAAAATCTCAGAAATTGGGTCACTGATGCAGGAAGACTGTGACAGCTTGGGTTACCAAAAATGTTCCAAGGCAGCACGGGCTATACAGTGAGACTCTGCCTCATAAAACAGAATAAAGGTGCTGGCCAGATAGCTCAGTGGACTAAAGAGCCTGCTTAGGACTGGGGTTTGTTCCTGGGCTTGTTGTGCCAGCCTAGCCCCCTGTGCTGAGCCAGAGACTAAGACAGGGCTTGGTGGTGTGCGCTTGTAATTCCAGCACTTTGAAGGCTTCAAACAGGAGGATCACAGATCATGAGTCTGATCTGTGCAGTGAGACCCTGTACTAAATACCTAAAACAACAACAACAACACACACACAAGATGTAAGCCATAGTGGCTTTCCCCTCCTCTTTTCATTTCTGTATTTTTTAGGGAAGGGTCTACAGGGTGTTCAGGGTCTCACCACTAGAGCAGACTCATAGTGATCCACCTGTTTATAGCCTCCCAAGAGCTGAGATTACAGGTGCACGCCACCACACCCAGTCTCCTCTCCTGCTCTTTAAAAGGGACATATTTATTGCTATCTCAGTTACACCTACAAGAATCAAATATATGTGCATGGGCTTGGGAGTAACAGTAATATGGTTAAACACATGCATGATTCACAATGATGGAGACTGTCAAAATCTAGTTATGGCAGAGCTGTTCCCCCTTATTTCTAGAGAGGAAGCAGAGAAAACAGCCTACAGCCCTTTTTACCTAACATGTTTTCCCTGAGGTCATGTAACAGATGAATCTAATGAGAGACTGGATACAATTCATGACTAAGAGGGGGAACATGTGGAACTTGACTAACAGTGGCTGGACTCAGACTCACTGTCAAGACTAAGAGGAGGCTGGGAAGTCTCCGGAACTGTCAGCAGGATATGATGCAACAGAAAAGGAAAACTGGCACGTGGGGCAGGGGAGACACACAACGGCAAAGCAAAGGACGCGCAGTGCGGCAGGGGAGCCCACTTCCTGTTCAACCTGGTTAGTCACTGCAGATGATCAGATAAGAGAAGGACAAGAACTTCAAGCCCGGGGAAAGAGCCATCACTGAGCTCGCTGGGAGACGTCATTTCAGGGATACAGCTCAGGAAGAGAGGTCTGAGAGAGCTACCAGCAATTAGGTGCAGGTGTTTTCGCTGAGGGACAGAGAGAGGGTGACTCACAAAAAGGCAGGAGTCTGTGTGTACATTTCCTGTTCCTGTTTTCTAAACCAACACCCTAGGGGACCTCGAGCTCTTCCGGAGCAGGGAAGCAATTTCTATTGCTGTCTTTGTAACTTCGGCCCTCTCATCCTATACAGACCAGATGCATGCACAGAAGAGCCAGCCTGCAGGGTAGCTGTAGACGCCATCCATGTGGGGGGCACACAGACACGTGCCTTGAGAAGTACATAGTTTAAAAAAAAAGAAGAAAGAAATATGTCATATACATTGATTTCCTCTCATGTTGAGGGCTACTGTTTGCAGTGTATGAAACCTTCAGAAAGTAAGTAAAAGGATAGACTGAAATCATTTCTTACCTTATTTTAACAGGTCAAGAGAGGCATTTTTTAGAGAAACAGTTTTTGTAGGTAGTCATGAAGAAATCTTATTTTCTTATGTTCTTGTTTACTACTATAAATGAGCAAGTTCTCTTTTAATATTTACTCTTTATTGTGTTGTATGAAGTACCTAAGTAATGCAAAATTTACTGCTTTAAAATACTCATATTTCCAAAATAACATTACATGGTGTAGCCCACAGTCTCTGTAGAAGCATTATGAGTAACCTGTGCCTTTTAACTTATCAATCCATTGCTGACTGCTGTTGCAAGTATGATAATAGATGACGAAGAAAAGAAAAGAAAAAAAAAGCAAAGGATGAATACACCTTTCTAACCACACATATCCATAGTTTACAATGGAACTGCTACAGAAACAAGTCAAATGACATTTGATGTGTTACCTATAAAATGTAGACTCTGCAATAAAAAGCCAAAGGCACATAAAAATATATTTTAACTTTAAAAATAACTTAGTTACAGTGATACCTTGTTTGTGTCTTACCAACATGGAGCTGACAGTCAAAATTCTGCAATCTAGATACAGTATAATATATAAGAGATACATAAGAACTACATGGAAATCCCCCAAACCCATTAAAGTTGCTCAAATGTGAAAACATGGAAAAGTTTTAACACTGGAGAACTCGTGATGGTGAGCCCAAACCATCTAATATACAGAAGAGTCTAGAAAAAAGGCTTAGGTGTTACATACATTTTGACTTTCTCATGCTCAGAAAAATGTCAGGGTGCTGTCAAGTTCCTGAGGAGGACCCAGCTAGCCCTTCCTGGCCAGTGCCAGCCCCACCCAGCTGGAGTTCTTACAGGTCTGGAAAAGGTGAGTGGAGTATCAGTAGAGCCTGACGAAAATGGGCTCTTGACTCATTTTCTCTTTCGGCCAGGATAGTATTTTTTTTTCTAAATTACTTTTGCAAACAGTTAAAAAAATATTTTGTAGGAATAGGAATATTATTTTAGAAAATGCAACATAGGATTACAAAAAAAAAAAAAAAAAAAAAACAACCAGGGAAGCTCTTTTCTTCAACTGCAGTTAGTTAACTTTTTTTTTTTTTTTCCTTTCTTTCTTTTGGTACCTCTTGCCCCAAAGGAAAAAGAGCATCCTGTTACTTATTTTTATCCATGACATTCAGCACCTCATCCAAAAGCGAAGGCCCCAGATCGAGCTGCAGGGAGAGGAGAGAACTGGTCAGGTCAGAGAGGGATTCCTCAGATGTAGTCTTTCCCTTCCCGAGCTCACACGGGGCAGGATGGTCAAACATGTCCTCGGCCGGCCAGTCGGAGTACTGTTCAGACAAGCTGGAGGAGTGGCTGTCCCTGCCCTGGCTGGAATGTGAGGCCGAGCCACTGGAGCCCCACGAGGTGTCACCCTGGCAGAGGGTCCCATTTCCCAACAGGGTGCTTTTCTCCTGAGCTTTTTCCTCCATGACAGGCTCACAGCTGAGTCTGGGCAGCTTTGGTGGTCCAAAGGACTCCTGTTTGGAATTAAACGTCACCGGTGACAGTAAGGGCAACATGAGGGCTTGGGAACCTCCAATGGTGGGGAGGGAGATGGCATTTTTGAGCACTGGAGAGGGTGTTTCTATGAACATGGAGTCTGACGTGCTGTTGGCTCGAAAGAACTCGTTATGCCCAGGGAACTGGCCCAAGTGGGCTTTCTCCTGGTTTCCAGGCAATAACTCATAGTTTCCTTGGAGGAAGGATATATCTCCAAAGACGTCGTGCTGGCCCTCTTTGCCGATGTGAATGGTATGGCGAAAGTCCCCAAGGGGTGGACTAATCATATCAGGAGACAAAATGTCCCTCAGTTTAAATTTCTTTCCTTTTTTGTTGTTAGCAGCTTTCAGATAGATTGGGGTCTTGGCTGGCATTTTGAAATTTTGGAATGTCTTACTCTGCAAAAGAGGAAAAGGGCCACTTTCTTCACAGAAGTTGTATGTTTCTGAAAAATCTTTTTTGGCAGGATTTGTCACATCATTTTTTTTTTTTTCAAGTAGCTTGAAAAGTGGCTCTGAAATGAGATGGGGTCCAAGAGCCCTTGTGGAGCCTTCGGTACACCTGGTTACATCATTCGGTTGCTTCTGCGATGAGGAGAAACCTGGAAAAGAGGGCAAAGCAGGTTATGTGTCCAGGTGGTGTCTGGCCAGCTCGAGCCTGCCTTGTCAGCAACACTTGCACATCGTGACTGGGTCACTTCCCACCTACACTCACTTTCTGCTTCCTTCCACCAAGCCAAATAAACTCTTACCTTAATAAGAACTCAGGAGAAAACACAATAAAAGGGGCGAGGACTTAAAATCCCTAACTTTATGTAATCTTAAAAATATGGCCATAGAGATAATTTTCTGACTTTTTTTTCAGCCTCTTACAGTTCAGATCTAAAATGTAGTACCACCACCAAAGTCTCATGTATTGAGAGCAGGCTTCTGGAACTGGACAGGCTTACAGGGCGCTGTCTTTATCAGGTGAATCCACTGAGTAGTTCACTCAATCTGCTGTTGGGTATGAACTAGAACAGTACTTCCGCCCCCGGCTCCAGCCCCTCCCTCTCTCCACTTCCGGGCTGCCCTGAGCCAATGAGCTGTCCTCACGGGGCCACTTCTGCCCTGAAGCCAGCCAACCATGGCCCGAGTCCTCTGAAACCACTCACTCTGTTAGGGTGCGAACAGATCCAGCTTACGAAGGCTCTCCCCAAATGGGACTCATTTCTAAGTTAAGGACTTACTATAATGTTATAAGTGAAGGGGATAAAAATAACATTTACTAAATGACAATGACTATTACAGAAGCACCCAACAAAATCCTAGAATAGGATTCTAGGAATCTAGAACAAAATCCTAGCGTCCGTTTTCAATGGATTCCCATAATAAAGAAGTTAAATTAGAAGTCAAGGAAAAAAAAAAATATATATATATATATACATATACATGGCTGGGAAATAAAAGAGCCAGAGTTAGAATGAAGTGGTAAAGGTGGAGAACAACAGGCAGCGAAAGATTTCACCAGCCGGAGGTATTGTGACGTGGAAGGAAAACAACAAACAACAAAGCTGCATCATGAAAACAACGACAACACTGTAGTCATACAAAATAAATTGTGCTGGCTTCAAGAAAGCCACGTGTGCTCCATGGCAGCTGGAGGCCGCCTGCATCTGCCCCATATTTCTCTCCTTTCAACAAGAGTTTTACACTCATCTAACAGTGACAGAGGACAAGAACTGTGCTCTACCACCACCAACTCTGGGAAGCAGGCGGCCTAGTGGGCATAGGTGTGCTGTGCTATCCGGGGCTTGAAAGGCCCAGGATGACAGCTCTGGGTCCAGGGAGGAGATCCAAGAGCAGGAGCTTTGTTCCTGCTCAAAGCAGACTGACCACGGGACTGCCGACCACACCCACCTCCACCAAGGACAAGTGTGGGAACAACTTCCCCACCTGGGATAGGGAGGAGGAGGGACAGGAGAGGGGCACCACTCTCCAAGGGTGCACGGAGGACTGCACAGTCCTCAGGCTTCCTGGCCAGGCCCCTTCGGTCAGCCCCTGCCTGGCATGGGCATGAGCACTGTAGGCGTCCAGCCAAGGTTTGCTTGGCTTGGAGAAAGCTGGGCCTAAGTCAGTGGGCGTATGCAGTGGCCTGAAGACAGGAGAAAGGTAAGAAAGGGCTGATGCAGAGGCCAGGAAGCAGCAGACAGCAAGATTCTGGGTTCTTTGTTTTTTTCTTTTCTTTTTTTCTACAAATGTTTGCACAGTACTTTATTTTACTGCCTGATAGGGATATAGGTCTGTACAATTTTAGAAATAATAAATTTACACTGAACTTCTACTCTGAACAAGTTGTAAGAGTTTTTCAATATACTGTAAGTTTTAAAAAATGCAATGTTGGGTAAATGTGTCAGTTTTACAACATGAGCGAGTAGGTTACCCAGCCGCTCTGCCTCTCCCTCTATCTTATCCATAGCCATCTTGTCCTCCTCCGACTCAGGGCAACCCTGCCTGCCCCAGCAAAGGCGACCCACTGTGCTCCACTGCCCCTGTCCTCGTACCCACTTCTTCCTGCCCTTCCTGAATCCACGGGCTCCCAGCTTATCAGCAAGTAGCTGTCTATGAAGCTCCAATCAGTTCTTCCTTTTTCTTTCCGGGATGACTGTTTTTTTACCATCATCTCTGCCCTCAGTTCTGCTGAAAAGCCATGGGGGTAATTCTTTCACTGATCAGAAAAGAGGCCGGGCTGTAAAGGACTGGCGTCTCTCCCGGTGACCCTCAGCACCTCCTCACTGCAGTGCTGCTGGTGGCTTCTCCGCGCCCGGGACACTGCTCCAACCTTTGCTGCTACTGCTGCTAACACACTAATATCTCAGTCCGATAAAGAAGACGCTGCGGCGACAGAGGTGCCGAGCCACCCTGCCGGGGCAGCGAGCGCTGAGCACTACGCCAGGAGGCTGCGCTGCGCTGGAGTCTAGTCTCAGCGTACCATTTCATGAGTGCGCTTCCTAGGATTCAGGCAGCTTCAGAATTACAAAGAATGCGTTTGAAAGCTCACTGAGGACACAAGCATGGGACAATGTGCCAGCTCAGGAGGACAGGGGACCGGTTCTCTGTACTGACCGAAGCATGGACAAGCCCAGCCACGGGGGAGGCAGTCTGAAAATGTCTATCAAAAACATAAGGCATGCACACTTTGATGCCAGATTTCACTTACGGGGAGACTACATGCAAGGGTATTCATACAGCCAGTTTATAACAGCCAAGGGTCGGAAATGACCTGGTTATCCACCTACAGAGGTCTGGTTAAAGAAATTAAAGCCCACCCATACAAAGGAATATTATTACATCTAAGAAAAGATGATGCTTTTGATACCGTGATACAGAAAGAGCCCAAAGATGTACATCTTTAAAGGGGAAAAAAAAGGAGAGGTGCAAAAGCACATAGCCATATTTTTATTTCCCTGTGTGTCAAAATACTTCTGGACGCACACACAAGAAATGTGCGATGTTGACTGCCCTCAGCAAAAGGAAGTGGAAGAGGGACAAAGGCAGAAGAAAAAATTTCCACGATACATCCTTCCATGATCTTGGATGTTCAAATCAGAGGAACAAACTGGCCATTTAGAAAAATAAAAAATGTATCGGGCCCTGCATATGCTTTTTTTTTCTGAAGAGCCAATGTTCTATATAGTGCATAGGTTGGCAGAGCTCATGGAAGGTGAGCATGGATCCTAACAGCAACAGTTTTACAGGAAAAGGTGTTCCGGGGCGAAGTTTGCATGACACCGTGTGGCTAGAGAAAGACCTTGAAGAGGGCTGAACCTCATCTCGTTGGAGCTTGGCAATGGACAGGTAACTTCTTCCCACAGTCTTGCGTCCAAGGGTGGCACTGATTTCTTGTTTTATAGAACAGGAAAGACCTCCCAACTCCACAGGAAAATGTGAAAAGGCAGGAGGCAAGAGGGCGTGGGATCTGGAGGAATGGAAATTGGCAGAGCACACAGCTGAGGGAACACAGGCAGGAGGAGTCCCCCAGGCATGGGACCTCTGCATGAAGGGGAGCTGGCGACAACACTTTAAGGCGCAGTCGTCCTGAATGCACTGGCATGAACTCCTAGCCTTCCTTATCTTGTCAAGAAAAGACGGCCTGGGACAAAGGACGGATGGTGGCTGACAAAAAAATGGCAACAGAGCAATCAATGAATCAGAGCAGAGGGCTGGGGGAATGCAGAGCGAAGAGGTACCTGCTTACAGGAGGGTGCTGGGGAGAGGAGGAAAGGAAGAGCCAAACCGGAAGGTTTTCTGGACCAGGAGTGGGTTATTTGATTAGAATGGGGAGGGAACCGCCTTCTGAGCTCCACGAGCCAGGGAAGAGAATTCTCTAGGTTTGCCTGTAAGGCAAGGGCTCAGCACTGCGTTGACTCCTGAGCACCAGGTACTGAGAGTGCTGGCCACACACAGGGCCACCCTTGCTCCCTTCCTGCACGCAAGGACTCCTTTCCCGGCTAGTATTGTATTCTCCTGCATCTCCAGTTTCCTTTAGCTACCATTCCTCCACTCCTCCTACCACCTTCCTTGAATCTTAGAAGACAGACTAAAAGAAAGACTCGGCATAGCCCTGTCAACAAACCTTCTCTCGATTCTGCGATGTGAACTCCCCACTAATCCCTTTCTCCTACTCTGTGGATGGTCGTTGGCTTCCCCTTTCCCTCTTAGATGACACTTGAGATAACACCCACTTGGGAAACTGTATTCTTTCAAAACAAACACTGTGGTTCCTACGCACTTGGAAGGAAAAATTTTGCCACAAAAGAGGTCAGCTCCCAGACCGACTGCTTGCACCCACTCTCAGGGGGAAAAGTGTCCACCAGATGCGGGTCGCAGAGTCAGCCAGGGCTGGACATGCTTCCCCATGCAGGTACCCGGGAGACACACAAGGTGTCAAGACATAAAACAAAGGACCTCCAAGGAAGTTAAAGCCATGTTTTTGTTAGGGAGAGCGGAGCTGAGCTGTCACACCTGCACTGTGCTGACAATTCTCACGACTCACTACTTGTGACTGCCTTAAGCACAAACAACAGTGCCAACAGCAGAAATAACCACAGCAACACAATGGTATTAAAAAAAAAAAAAAAAAAAAAAACTGAAGTGGTCTTTTCTTCATCTCTTCATCATCCTTTTGGCAAACAAGGCACTGCAGATAACACCAAAACAGAGCAGCAGCCAGCGGGTAGGGAAAGCCAGGGATAATTTTTCTTAATTACATTGAAAAATCAGTTCCTGAATTACTCAGAGTTGACTGTATTGGCAACTCATAGGACTCTGAAAAGAACAAAGAGGTTGGGGTTATTTTTTTAAAAATTCCATTTATTTTAAGAAAAGAATGTTTGGTTCATCTATTAATTGTTTTAGATTAATTCTTGGTGGAAAGAAATGATACAAAATTGCTATGCATCCTGAAAAACAGGTTGTAATGTTAATTTAAAACACACGTGTATGAAAAACAGGGGCTGGTGGGGGCCGGGGTGCTGCCTTCCCAAGTGACCTGTGGTGCTTTCCTCTTGCAGGAAGTGAGCCTATGTGCCGCATTCCTCTTCGGGCTTGCTTGTCACATCTTTCTAGGACATTTCCACTTCTGATCACTGCCTCAGCAGTGTCTGTGCGCCCATCTCCCCAACATCCATCCGGGCACCACCATCTGAGCCCCAAGTGAAAACATCCAGTATTCTTCTTTCCTGTCTAAGCCAACTGTCCTGGGAGACTGATGACCTGGCCAAGCACCTTCTACCACTCCCCCACTGGCAGCTACATGTGGTGTAATTCAGTCGCCTGCCAACCAGAGGAAGATAAGAATTTCACGGGGTTCAGTGTCCAGACAGCCATGTCAGACTCTGGGTTCCACACAGTAGAAACAGCCAGGAGGAAGCCCCAGTGAGAGAAGTTCATCTTCTTCGGGATCTGTTTCACAACTTTTGTTTGTTTGCTTATTTATTTTTGTGGCTGGCTCAGCCTGCCCTGAGGGCAGGGCTGGCGCAGCATGTGGAGCCGGGGATCAAACCGTGGTCCCTACAGCTGCCTGCAGGCGCTTTAGAGCACTGAGCCATCCTGCCAGGCCCCTTCTTCGGGATCTGAAGCCTTCATTTCACTGTAATGGAAAAGAGACTGACTCGGTCTGGGAGGCTCTAAGGTTTCTAAGCAGAAACTACAGGGAAACACGTTTTTGGCTCCTAGATTTCTTGAAAGATGAACGGGTTGCAGGAGGTGGAGGGGGCAGGAACTCAGTGGGATGAGGACCTCAAGGAATTGGGGTGGGGGTCAAGTTAGCAGGTGCTTCCAGAATGGGGTGAGAGAGGATGGTGTGAACCCTCCAATGGGTGGACACTGTCACTGCTAATTTCTTTATGATCTCATGTCACTTTTCCATATAAACGCATCCACAGGCTTTCCTCTGAAAAAGGTTTTCTGTTCAAACACAAGTATAGTTTTGCTAATCCAAAGACAACCCGCAACCCTCAACATCAGAAACCCTAATATATTATTACAACAGGGGCACTCATGCCGGTCCTTACACAAACCTGCAGGAGGGCTTCTTCAGATCAAAGAATTTCAAAAGTCCAGAACAAAACTATGGAGGCAGCATTTCAACACTGGGCGTAAGCGGAAATCTAAGACAGTAATCAATGTAACCAGAGACCGTCCAGGCAACAGGGCATACTTTTCATATTTCCAGTATGCTCCTCTCCACCCAGTTGAGAAGATAAGATGCCTTTTCCATTTTTAGATCCTTACCCTCACCCCAAAGCATCCAAACTGAAAATAACTAAATGCTGTGAGACTGCAAAATGCGATTAGCGAAGCACATGGCTGCTCAGGTCTCTCACATAAGCCTTTGCCAGGCTGGGCAGCCCCTATTGTATCGACCTGCTCAGAAAGTCTGATACAGCATACCTTCAAGTGTAGAAATGTTTATAAGTCAGCTACGGCTTGTATTTACTTTCCTTTTATGACCCACAGATGCCATATGGGAGACTTGCTACTAATTTGCCTACACTCCTATTTATAGGACTTAATGGTACTATTTGGAAGATCTTTTAGAAACCAAATTGGATGACAGAATGTCTACATCATAAAGCACTGCCAGTTTTGAGGCGAGGCTCCTTGGCCCTTTTTCCTATAAAAACGAGTCATTACGGAGGACTTGTGGGCATTGGCCCCTGGCGCTTACAAGGCAGGCGGAGGGCAGGTTCTTCCATGCCTTGCTTGCTGTGTAGGACTGGTTTGGCATGGCTCACTGACTCAGGGCTGGTCAGAAACACCCTGTGGGCAGGTGCTCTTGTTTGATAACAAGGTCCTGGCTGTGGGCTGCTTCCAGGCTTCCCCACCTAGTGGATCTGAGCTGATCAGCAATGCTGCAAGGACTTGGCCAATACAGGCAGAGGCGCCGACCTTGAGGTCTTTAGCAAAACTCGGCCAGGACATTCATTCTAAACCCCACTTGACATATGCGTGCTGTGCATTTAGGAATACACCTCTAAGCTAGCCCGAAAGCCTTTGCTGAGCATGGCTTTCTTTTTACCTCTCCTAACACTGAGCATACTGTAAACTTCATATCTGAAAGTGTTAAATCCATAACCTGTTAGATTGTCCAAAAGAGATAGCTTGGTTTGCTTGACGGGGAAACTCCCCAGAGGCTCCCTAGAAGCGGCAAACTTAAAACTAATTCCCTAAAGAATTTACACACTAAAGAGTCATGGCTGCCACGGCAATACTCCATGTTGGCCATGCAGGTACTGTCCCATGTAATACCCTGGACGTACTTCCCAGGAAACAGCTTCAAATTAACCCCATGTCTCTTGGCTCAATCAGCCAAAATGTACGAGAGCTAGAGTACTGGACACAGCTAGCTGCACTCTTAACCACAGCCGAGCTGATAACCGGAGGCACCAGGCAACACAATTCGCCTCAAGTTCACCACCCCTGAGAGAAAGTGATGCCCTGAGCCTCCACAGCAGTGAGAGGCAGGGGTGCTCACTGGACTTTTTCAGAAACCAAAACGATGACGGAATGTCCAAAAAACTCTCCAGCTCGACCTTATTATGAGTACTCTTGCTACTATCAAAAAGAACCTCAAAAGGAATTTGACTTTGTGGCAAAGGTGAAAAGATTAAAATGGTAAAGCAATAAAAGCTCTGGGCCCGAAAGAAAAAAAAAACAAACCCTGTCCTTAGAAAACACTGTCAAATGCTCTCAATTCTTTTCTCAGAGGAACCATGGATGTGACTACCAACCACACGGCTTTCACGGGGACAATGGCTTCCTTCCCTTGCCGTTCACACTTCACGGCCCTTCTCACTTTCTGAAGCTGAGAACGCTGTTTCTGGCATGTAACATCCTCCTTCCCTCTCACGACCATAACATCCTCCCAGACCTGCTCTCAGTCACTTCCTTCCTGGAGGAATTCTTCTCTAACTTACCTCACGTAAGTAATTCAGCCTCATTGTTGCCTCACTTGCAGCCTTGCACAGGGCTTGTGCACAGCTTTTATTATATGGTTTGTTATTTTCCTGTGTCTTGGCTTGGCGGACATCTAATATCTCTAGGTAGAAGGTAAGGTCAAAAAGAGGGTGCTCAAAATAAGAGCAACTACTGAAAAAAAATATTTTATGCTACTTGGTCTTCCTTTGGACTGTGATTGAAAAACTCAAATTTCAGCCGGGCATGGTGGCGCACACCTGTAATCCCTGCACTTGGGAGGCTGAGGCAGGAGGATTGGTGTGAGTTCGAGACCAGCCTGGACTACAAAAGTGAGCTCAAGGTCAGCCTGAAGTTCATATCGAGACCCTGCTTCAAAAAGACAAAAAAAAAAAAAAAAAAAAGAAAAACTCAAATTTTATTTTAAAAGCCCTTTCAGTTTTCCCTTGGCCCATCTCTTAGGTTAAGGGTCTAAACTACTATGGATAAATCACATCCAAATGTTTATAAATGAAGTTTTATTGGAACAAAATTAAGTGTACACTTTTATAGATTTTTTGCAGCTTAGTGGTTTTCAAATGAGTTGATTTTGTTCACTTCTTAGGTGACGTGTGACAATGTGGGAAGACACTTTTAATTCTCATGATAGGTTGAAGGTAGAGTGTGATTAGTGGCATTTGGTGTATCGGGAGAGGCCAGGAATATTGCTATTCATGAATGAACAGGATGGTCCTCAAGACAAACAATGTCTTGGCAGTGCTGAGGTTGAGAGACCCCAGTGTGACTGCTTTGGACCTAAAAGGTCAGCATAATTGGGACAGAGACCATATGTAGCCCTCAAAGCCTTAACTAAGGCTTTACAGATAAAGGTATGAACCTTTACCTTGGATGCTGGTGTTTCTATGAGGCTGGATGGCTGTTGTGCATCTCCTACCCCTCATCAACGCCCTTACATCACATTCTTTATACAGATTCCCCGTCCACCTCTGAATGTAACTTTCATAACTTCAGTCCATGTGCCTGCCCAAGTCTAGACCACTGCTGCTAAAATCAGGTCCATGGGCCAGGGCCAGTCCATCGCAAGAGATTGTAAATAAACTCTTAAAAACTTTGTGACAACGCTATAAGAATCAAATAGTGACGGATGGATTTTTAATAAATTCTGGAGTTATAGATTGTTCAACTCATACTGGAGCTACATGTGCTGAAAGCTGCAGATTTCACTGTATTTCTTTACTACACAATGGACTGGAAATCCAACTAAGATGAAAAAAAAAAAAAAAAGTGGCCCTACTCAGATAGTTTGAGAAGTATCAGACATGTTTCCTGTATCCCACAGCTTTCCCATTTTGCTTCTCTCAGATATGCTACCCTTCTTCCCTACCTGCCCTAGGGATATGCCTCATGGTAAATGGCCCAAGTCATCCAAATCCAAATCCAAACCTAGTTGTCTTCCCAGCTCCTCCTCCTATCTCATTCTTTCGGCCAAATCCTTCCTTGATAGCTCCTCAGCCCAGACTTGGGTGTACCCTCCCCCCACTCGATTACCTCTGCCTTCTTTCTAGGCCTCACCGTCTGCACCAGGACATGGGCTTCCGTACCTCTCTGTGACTCTCCTCCACGTTACCTTGCAAACCACAGCAGAGGTAGTGATCTAGAATCTAGTGTAACCTTGCCTCACTCTGCTTGAATCCCTTTGGGGGTGGGGGATAAGGGAGCCTGTGACTGCCTGGCAACCAGACTGCCCCTGCTGCAGCTAGACTTCCTGCCAGTTGCCAAGGCCTCCTGAGCTCCCCAGGAAGCTGTGTACGCCTCACACCTACCACCAATCACACTGTCCTGTAGCTACTGCTTACTTGCAATCTTCCCTGCCAGGCCACAGTCTGGGAGCCAGACAATGGTAGGGGCTAAACAAACATCTGTGGAACGAAGGAGCAAATAAGAAAGCTTACAAGAGGCTGTGGTAACTTCCTCACCAACTCTGCCTGCTTTGCTAAAACTCAAGATGAGTTTTTCTGTAACTCTTGTCAGGAGAAAACATCATTTAACAAAAAGAACTGTGGCCTCTGTTCTTATGGCAAAGACTTTCTTTTATTTTTCCATATGCAAGACATTTTAACCTTCCCATATCCATCAGGGCAATAATTCAATGGTGTATCAGTGCAAAGCAGAGTAATTCTACAACATCGTCAAGCTCTGGAAGTAGAGGAATATTTGTGGACATGCTATTTAAAAGCACAATGACTTCTACCTGTGAGTGAAACATACAAGTACTGTCTTAGGAGAATTAAGACTCAAGGAAAATTTAACAACACGGTCCCTACATAACTCAGCTCCCCTGGCTATATCCAAGTTACCCTCAAAGGATGGGGCTAGGTAGGAACAAGGAGCCTACCTCAAGTCGGGGAAAGCTTGGCTTATATGCCCTAAACTGGATTAGGACATCTCAAGACATTAGAATGAACATTACACAGAAAAAGAGAAAGCTAAGGTAAGGCAACAATTGTAGAACTTTATGCTTTATGTTCACTCCCCATATTCAGGCCCTTCAAATACTACCTTCACATCAGTGAACCATTTTCCCAAATCTTTGAAATCCTATAGTAGTGTTTTTTTTGTTGTTTTTTGTTTTTTTCCCCCCTGGTACCAGGGATTGAACTCAGGACCTTGGGCTTGCCAGGCAGGCGTTTATGCCATCGAGCTATCTTCCTGGCTCCTAGAGTAGTTTAAACACACACACATAGGCAAATGGCTTGATTTTCAAAACAAGGAAGAAGAAAGAATTACTTGATGATTATCACCACTACCTTTAGTGAAAATTGTGGTTTGAGGCTGGAGGAAACAGATACTCAGTGGGCACTGGTTAGAAATTCACCCAGCACCGCACTCAGTTCGCCTCTTCCTAGAGTTGCTAGATGGTAGATCACACATCAAAAGCGGATTGCAAGCCGGGCGTGGTGGCTCACGCCTGTAATCCCAGCACTTGGGAGGCTGAGGCAGGAGGATTGGTGCGAGTTCGAGACCAGCCTGGGCTACAAAAGTGAGCTCAAGGCCAGCCTCAACTGCATAGCGAGACCCTGTCTCAAAAAAAAAAAACAAAAACAAAAACAAAAACAAAAGCGGATTGCAGCAAAGCACAGAGGAGTCTTATTGATAGGCTAAGTGACTTGAAAGACACAGCAGGTGTACTTCTGCATGTACAGCAAAGGACCACAGGGAGCTTTGTGCTAGTGACAAACTTGAGCCCCGGATTTAAATAGGGGCATGATGAAGCCCAGAGGAATGAACTGAGTAAGTGGAGAAGTCCTGCGTTTCTGTTGATGTATATGATCACAAGTGAAAAATGAGGCAGGATGTGGCTGACAGTTATAAAAACAGACCTGGGCATTTTAGTTTACCACAGATTGTTGTTAGCTTAGGGTGAGATGGCAGCTGCAAAGGCTGTGGCCGCTGATGGTCCCTGCGCAGAGCCTAGTGGCACAAGTCCTGCCTGCATCCTGCTTTGCTGGAATCTGGGGATCCCTCTTACAGGAGGCTCTGGAAGGTGGTGACCACCAGAGTGGGACAGCTGGTGGCAAAGGTGGAGCCACAGCAGATGGAGGATGGTGTGGGCAAGAAAGACGACAGAAGAACATATGGTCATTTTATTTTTATTTTATTTTAGTTAGTTTTGTCTTTTTGAGATAGGGTCTTGCTATGCAGCTCACGCTGGCCCTGAGCTCACTTTTGTAGCCCAGGTTGGTCTCAAATTCACACCAATCCTCCTGCCTCAGCCTTCCAAGTGCTGGGATTATAGGCATGCGCCACCACACCTGGCCATACTATCACTTTAAATCATGATAAGCTGTGAGGTGACAGCTTTAGGTTTGCACCTATAGGTCCCAAGAAGAATACCAGGTGTCCAGTTGGGATGCAGAAGGAGTGCTGGGTACAGTGGTGCACAACTACAATCCAGTACTGGGGGTCCTGAAGCAGGACGCTAATAAGGATATGCCTATCCTGGGCAAATAAAGAATTAAAGGCCTGGGGGTGTTGCTTGGCATGAACCTGTGGACTTAAGCCCCATTACCACTGAAAGGAAGGGGAGGGGAGGGACATACAGGGGAGGGGAGAATACACAGGGAGCCCAGGTGGGACTTGATGAGGAAGAAGTATGCAATGGCTTGAGCTCAACAGTGGATGCAAAACCACCCGGCAAGTTTTGCAGCTGAGTCCAAGATGGCAGCTGGGGCTCCAGAGGTGAGGCACAGAAGCAAAGAGCAGCTGAGTATTTGAGCCCTGGGAGAGGGGGGAACACAGACATCTATTCCTTCTTCCTTCCTTGGCTTTAAAGGAACAGCCTCTGGTATGTGCATGCCAGCTCTATGTACAGAGGTGATAATTACATATTCATTTGTGCTTAAGACGTACATATGATATCAGAGGAAGTATTTTAGGATAGCGGTTCTTCACCTAGTGTTCAGTGTCTTTCGGATCTAGTCCTCAGGGCCCAAGCTCAGCACTTCCGAAAGAGTATAAAGTTACAGAAAACTGAGAAAGGCAGGGCTCTCCTCTCTTTTAACCAAAGAATATTATCTGCTAATATAATTGGCTAATTATTTCCTTTCCTTATCTTAAAAAAAAAGTTTAAAAGAACAAATAGCCATGATCCATGTCACTGAAACTCTTAGGGGGTTGATTTTATCATGTCAAAGGGAGGGGATAAGGTCTTTTCTAGCTGTGAAATGTTAGGATTCTGTGTCTCTAGGTATTTGCAGAAACATATAGCTTCTTGGGACTTTCAAGAAAAAAATGGAAGCTATTTAGTAAAAATAAGAGCATCCTAAGTATCAAAATGCTTTTTCCTAGCCTATAGAAACTTCATCACCCCTTCTCATCCTTTCTGATAGCAAATTAAGGATAAACTAGTGCTAGAGACTTCCTCTAGGAACCTCGGCTTCCTCATCTATAAAGTGAAAAGAGCAACAGGGCCTCCACTCAGGAGCGGACAATGAAGTGTCTGGCAATGGCCAGGCATGAAAAGATTCCAAATCAATGGGAAGAGCAGATATCCTAGTCGTGTCTCCAACAGCCCAGCACTGGTGAAGGCGTAAGAGGGCTGCAAGCTCACTGTGGGACTGTGTACCACTCTTATTTCTTTTAAGACTGCGGGATGTGGCCGCCTAAGGGACACTTTACAATACGACATGAAAAGCCCTCAAGTCCTGGTTCCAGCAGTCTAATTTCCCATCTGACAAGAATCCTCCATTAAACTGGACATGCAGTCATCGCTGGGGTCCCACCTGGCAGGGCAACCTTTCTCCAGGTGAGCCCACAGCATTAAAGGGCCCCTTCAAGAGAAATCTAGTACAGAACCCACCAGCATTGATGTACACTCAACTTGGCTTACAAGCAGACTCAATACTGTACTGGAAGACATTTCTTTCTCAGATCAGTTGAGATCAAGAAAATCATTTCCAGTTTGGTGTCAGGACACGCATTTGGGGAGCCACGAGCCTCCAACTGGCACCCCAGTGAGATGTGGCTTCCACATACCTTCAGCTAGTCCCAAGCCGCTTATGCACACATTTGTGCAACAACAAACATCCACCGAGGGCCTACGGATTCCCAGACACTATTCTAGGAATTGAATGCACAGTAATGACACACTCACTGTGGAGACACAAATAAGAAAATAGTTACGCCCCCCATAGAGGGCTCATGTGGTTGTGGCTGGCAAGCAGTTTAGCCCAGTATTGGAAATACAATAATCTTATATTCTAGGTGGACACCTGGGTACCACACCATGACCAACAGGAAGTATTGATAGGCATTGCCACTGCTCAGCTGTGAAGACTCTGAGAAAGCTTTGGTGCAGGCTTCACCAACTTCTTATTATGCCCATGGATGACCATTAGGGCCTGAACCAGAAGCCCATATGAATGAGGAATGTTGTAGGAAGAAATAATTTTACCACAGCAAGACAACTTAGATAAGCGATGGTTATTTTTGACTGGACAAGTAGGACAAGTGGATGCTACAGGAAGAATCAGATAATGTGGCCGGGACTAAATTTCTATGTCAAGGTCAACTGTAAGAAGAAGAACGCCAAGATAAAGTAGATACAGTCACTATCCTTTACATAGTTTAATTAGGCAGCCACATGAGTCAATAAATGATGGCTGTATATGTAATAAGTGCCATCACAGGAAAAGGCATAAGATACATGGAAATTCCTCAGAACAGAACAGAATTATTTAATTTAATTTATTTATTTATTTTTGGTCTTTTTGAGACAGGGTCTCACAATGCAGTTCAGGCTGGCCTTGAGCTAACTTTTTATAGCCAAGGCTGGTCTCGAACTTGCACCGATCCTCCTGCCTCAGCCTCCCAAGAGCTGGGATTACAGGCGTGAGCCACCACTCTCAGCTCAGAAGAACAGAATGAGAGTAACAGAAGCTTGGGGAACACTGAGCTGTTCTCCTCCCCTACATCTTCCAAAAGGAGAGAGATTTGCCTTGTGACCAGTTGGTCTTCCCAAAGCATACAGCCTCATCTCCTGCTGGGGTCAAATCAATGTTTTAAATCTGCACTGACCCTAGGCTAAAAAGTTTTGAAAAATAAATAAATAAAAAGGGTTAAGAAGTCAAACACATTCCTAAATGGCAAAACCACATTTCACCAAACATGCCTTTGCTTATTTTACAAATGTGTGTAGCCTAAATGATTATGGTGCATTTGAACAGAACAGGTCTGTCTCAACTAAACACATGACAGCAATCTATCATGGGCATGATGTGTCTGCAAATATGACCTTCATGTTGTCACCAGAACATGACAGATTCCCCAACATGTAAGCTCTCTAAATAGAGGCTTCCCTTTGAAGTTTCCTGCCTTCCAGCCTGCTCAGACTGCCCTGCCACAGGCCCCGGTTTGGTTTCCAAGCTACAGTTTCATGTTATTATTAGTATGATTGCTAAACTAATAGGTACCACGGAGCCGGTTCATTGGATTTAGACCTAGAGACTATCTGAGATCATCCAACAGCAGATGCCTCATGTTGGAGATGAGAAAAAGACTCTCAGATACCCAAGTTATACCATTTGGCTCAGGGCTAAGATGATAGCCTATGTTTTCTAATCTCTAATCTTTCATAGCTTTTGATTTTGCCCATTTAATTGTGCTAATTATATCAAAATTAAGCATACTATCAAAATGCTGACATCTGCTAGTGTGCCCCGCCAGCTCTACCCCTACACCGCCTGCGGTTGGTTCTCTCACCAGTTCACAGCGTCCTGCCACTCTCCGGGGCACACTATAGTATGTGGCTTCTGTCTGTGCTACAAGTTCTCAGTGAGTTTTCTGTCAGACCAGTTTTGCAGCTGCTCTGTGGGCAAAATGATCTGAGAAGCCCTGGACAATAACTCTCTGTAGCCGTTCACTGCACACACGGCGCAGTAAGCTGCTCGACAAAATCCCACAGAAAGGGACCTTCATCAGACTGGTTTTGCACACGCCCTTTTCTGTGGCTATTCAAGTCTCCATGTACACTCCAGACGGCCGCTTATTAGCTGACCGCAGGTATGTGACTCCTGGCACACAGTTTATCAAAGAGCTAAAGACGGGAAGACTAATCCTAACCTCAAATAAGCCAATACCTTCCCAATCACTGAAAACCTTTTTTTAAATTTTAATTTTAAATGTGAGATTCTAGAATTCTATGAATCCATGATTTCGACAAGCTATAAGAACCAAGTAAACATTAGTTTGGAACCCATCAGTTTTCACACAATTCCTTCAGCTACTTGGAAACAGTGATCTTTTTAATATCAATGTCATGCTTTGTATAATAAAACTGCACAGTTAAATTTTTCAAACTACTTTCCCACCAGAGATCCCATCAAATTCTATTATCACATGACTCTGGTGAAACTTGGCATTGAGAAGGAATTTCTTAAAAAGACACCCACTGGACTATGGCTGTAGCATTGCTTGACCATTACTTATGGCTTCTGGGATGTTGTTTTGCTTGGTAGCTGTAAGGAGACGGGTATAACAAGAGACGCTTCCAAACAAGTTGGACAGCTCCAGGACTATTACCCTTGGTTTTGAGGCAACTTTAGTTACTTGTCCCTTCCAGCAGTCTGGGCTACCTCTAGCAGGCGCTCAGTTAATCACAAACCCAGTGCACCGAAGACAGGGGATGCCTGGCAGGTTGTGCACAAGGCTTTCAAGGCCTCCTTGCTCTTTAATTTGTGAGACGCTTATCTGGCAGCACCCTGGGCATATGCAGAACTGGCATGCCCCTCTCTGCCAGGACCGAGCCCAGAGCCTTTCTGCCCAGTCTGCTTTTCCCCAAGCTCTGAAATGTTACCAAACATGCATTAAGCATCCAGAGTGCCAGAGACTAAGGGCCAGGCCTTGAGAACATGGTGACTGAACAGTAGAGTCCGACTCTGAAGCAAAGCTACAGCCCCTACACTGAGTCCTGCTTGATCCTTAGCTGCTGACACTCCTCAGCCTTGGCTGTGGCGTGGTTTCCTTGCCCATTCCAGAGACCCACGTTTTCACCCAGTAAATCTCACTTATTGTAAAAATGAAACTACTTATACCATGTTAACTCCAGCCGTTTCATGCTACAGAACTCTGCTGTGCAATATATGGGACCAAACCATCATTAGTAATAAAATAATACATACTACATTCCACAAGGCTGGCAATTACTGTCTGTCTTATTTACTTTTCTCTCATTGCTGGGACAAAATACCTGATAGCCCAAATTAAGGAAGAGAAAGTTGATTTAGTTCACAGTTAGTGGAGGTTTCAGTCCATACTTGGCTGGCTCAAAGGCAGAGCTGCACTTGGCAGAGGGCAGCAATTCATGGTGGTGGAAAACAGTAAAACAGCCCGAGCAAAAAGGCAGGAGCAGTGGCAACCACAGCAGATGCAGAGGCAGAGAGTGAGCCTCTATCCCTTCCTTATACTGTTTTCAGGCAACCTGCCCCAGGCTGGGTGTAGCACGCCTACAATCACAACATTGAATCATGAATTCATCACAGTCCAAAATCCCACCCCAGGGACTGCATGAGGCTGTGGGGGGACAACTAGACACAAGCCATAACACTGTCATCTTCCTTGGGTCATAATACTATGAGATGTAGAGTAATACAAGTGAATTCTTTGTCAGAGGCCAAAAACTGCAACAATAATCAGATTTAACAATTTTTCTGCCTCTCCTCCCTGGTTGTAGGGATGTAATTCTCAGTACAACTCGAAGAGACCTAGCTCAAACCCTGGCTTTGCCACTAATTCAGCCATGTCATGATAGCCAAGACACTGAGCTAATCTGAACTTGCTTCCTCATTTGGAGACGACACACACTACCACTTCCTCAAAGAATGATTATGAATGTAAAGCACCCAGCATGAGTGCTAAGTGCCTAGTAAAACAACGCAAGCAATGAAAACATCAACTTTTCATTGTGCCAGGCACTGTACTGTTTAACTCTTTCAATCTTCATAGGCTAGTGTCACCACCTTTGCAAAGGTTAAGCTTGAGACACACAGGCGAGGCAACCTTCCCAAAGTCACCCAAGTAGCAAGTGCCAGAACCAGCCTATGTGCCTAAGCAGTCTGGCCCAGAGACATAGTACTTACGGGTTCTTTCCTAACCTCTTGACACAAAGAGCTGCTGGCTTCCATGTGGAATCAGCCACACATGCACGCGTGCACACACACACACACACACACACACACAGTGTTCAATTGTATATACACGTTTAGGTATGTTTTTTACTGTCTGGCTTTGGTGGAGTTATGTAACGGGTCTATTCTCTGTGTCTACACCTGTAAAACATGGATATTAACAATAGTTCCTCTTTCATAGAATGAATATAAGAAATAAATGAGTTAAACAGGATAAAGGGCTGAGAAGAGTGCTTGGCACTTAGGATGAGCTTCACACAGGATGTGTGGAGTGGCAATGTAGCTCACTGGTAATGTTTTTCTGGCATGTGCCAGGCTCTGGGTTCAAATCCTTATCAAATAAGGAGAACAAAAGAAAAATATCAAATAACGTAACTAGCAAAAGAAAAACATCAAAAGTAATAAGCAATATGTTGTATTAGAATTTTTGTTTGTTTTGGTACCAGAAATCAAACCCAGAACTTTGCCCTTGCCAGGTCAAGCACTACGCCACTGAGCTATAGCTCCGGCTCTAGAAGCAATCTTGGGCTTCAATGCTTGGCGGGTATTTTGTGGCTGACTATATCTACTAGTCTCAAATGGTTCTACTTGCTCTCTGGCAAACATATTTGAAAATAGGTTTTAATTTCTTAATCAATGAAAAAAAAAAAAAAAAGATCCAAAGGATTCCAGTTAAAAAGAAACTAGGCCAGGCCTCTATAAAAGCGAGAACCTCCCTCACAGAGGGGAAAGAAATCAAAGCAGTCTTCCTGGAGGCTTTTTAGGCTGCGAAGTATAATCCACCCACTGGATAAATGCTACGGCTAATGGGCAAAGAGCTTGTGAAAGTTTTATGGCTTGGTAACAATCTTTGGTTCTATAGGTTAAAGTGGCTTTCTACCCAATACTGTTGAAAGCCAGGAATTTTATAAGTGAAAAAGGGCAGCTTTTGTGAACATGTTGAACATAAAACAAAACACCACATTAAAGGAAAAGCTGGAGAGCAGACAGGGCAAACTAGCTCAAGGGAGCCCTTCTGCAATCATTGTTATGGCTTTGTATTTATGTATCTTGCACCACATTTAAATTTGCAATAAAAGGCAAAAAAAAAAAAAAATCCAGCACTGATGAATCTAGCTGCCTTTCCACGTCCCACTGAGACATAAGGCAGAATTTCTGTGCACAGACAAAGCAAAGGAAGAGCTCATCTTGCTTCACGTCTGCAGGGGCTGCCACAACCCTCGCACCACGTTCAAATAGTGGAATTCACAATGTAAATCTCTAGCAGATGACACCCCTAGAAAACAGAAACTGCCACAGATGCAGAAACATTTCTAAATTTCTCCTGTAAACTTATCTGTGAGCCCAGGGCACTAGCAGTTCTGCTTTATGCAATGAGCGAGGCCCACTGGGAAGGAAACATTATGTTCTTTGGAAGACTTGATGAAGGACTTTCAACCATTTCTTGAATTCAGAAATGACCTTTACCATTTATTTCACATGTGACAGTGCTAAACACTTCACAACTGGCCACTCGGACTGCTTTATTCTGTAAAGGGTTTGTGTCACACACATACCTACATAGCTCATTCTTAGTCACCAATAAAAGCCCATATAAATCATGGAAGGCTTCCCAAAGCAGCTTTCTACAACTGTCCAGAAAAGAGGAAGCATTTCCTAGTTGCTAGATAAAAGGTCTTTTATAAGTTGGACCATTATAGGCGTCTTTTAAATCAACTCGAGCAAAAAATAAATGAAAATATAAATCAACTTAGGTATACCCCTGGGACACCCTTCCTGCTTCCTGGTGTGCCCCACTTTCTCCCTGTGATACTAAGGGGACATGCCTGGATGAATTTGCTATTTAAGCAGGGACATGTGCTGCCATCTTAATTTTTCTTCTCTCTAGGCAGCATCCCTAAGAAACTCTAGGATGTTGTAAAGGCCACGAGCTGGGGGATGGGGAGGAATCTTTGTCTCCCTAACACACATTTGTCAGTTCCCTCCCCAGAGCCCCTACCCGCAGCACACTCCCCCACAACGCACCCGGGCTGGAAAGATTCATGTTGCAATACTCTCCTGACATTCCTCTTCCCGCCTTCGTTTTAATTCACTCGCTCTTTTTTTTTTTTTTTTAAGCAAAATGTAATTACTTGACTGTCAGCCTGGGCTCCACTCTGGGGCTTTTTACTCCTTTCAACACAGCTGTGCTCCCAGCTTTGATGCTGTTGTCCACGCAGCTTGTTCCTGCCCCAGCCCAGCTTTCCGTCATGTAACATTCAAGTGCCTATTTATTTTAAACTGACCTCCTCTAGACTGTACGGTATAAAGGAGGTCCTGCCAAAAAAATATGCTATTCTATTTATAAGATGAAACACATGCCTCCCAGAGGCGAGAGGGGGATGGAGTATAATAATTCGTAAAAAATGCCTAGCCAGATCGGTTCATCCTCACGTCTCATACTTGTCGGTGTCAAAGCACTTAGTTTCAAGGAGAAAGGGGTGGTGGTGGTGTAAGCGCTTCAGCTGTTCGGAAACCACAATTTTTTTTTTTTTTTTTCAACCGCCAGATCTGCAGGTTGGAGTCCCGGCTACAACGCCGCCCTCCACACGGGCGCGAGACCGCGAAGGGCACTGCCACAGATCTGCACCCATACGCGTCCCTGGTGCAAAGCCACAAAAAAGGGGCGCGGTGGCCAAGCGCGGCCGCTCCTCGGCCGGAAGAAAGCGCCGGCCGCGACGCCCTGTCAATGGGCGCTGAGGGGGCCGTGCGGCCGCAGCCCCGCCCGAAGAGTCGTGGGCACGAACGATGCTGCTCAGCCCGACCCCTCCGCTGCTCCACCCGGGCGGGTCTCCCGGACACCCGCGGAGAAGGCGGTGCCCTCGCTGCCCCCTCCCCGCAGGGCTGTAAGCCCACACGAGCGACCGCGGCCCGGGCCGACACTCACAGGTAGAGACGCAGAGCCCTGGGCCGGCTCCGACTCCCTCGCGGCCGCCGAGGATCCGCTCGCTGCCCCGGGCCGGGCGCCCGCGGTCGCTGCCGGTGCGCGCCGATGTAGAGAGCCGGCTGCCGCGACGCCTTCTCAGAGTATTAACCGCTTAGGGACGACGCGAAGGATCCCCCGGGCCGGGATCTGGGCCTCTGGGTCCGCGCTCAGGCCCCGCTGTGGCGTTGCGAGCTGTAACCGGCGAGAAAGGTGCAAGCCAGACTGAACGCGCTGCGAGCGGACGCTAGCTCCGAACCTGCGGCGGGCGGGGGGCGGGGCCAGGTGGGCGGGGCCTCCGGGGGCGGGGCCTCGGCGGGCGGGCAGGGCGGGGCTCTGGCGGCCCGGGCTCTCCCGCCGCGGTACCTGTGCCTGGCGGGGCAGCCGGAGCACGCGCGATCGTGCCCCCCGCGGGGTCAGAGGGCCCTCGGACCACAGTGCGCGCCCACTGTCTCCTCCTCTGTGCCTAGGGGGTGTGGCTTTCCTCAGAGAAACCTACCTCGGCTCCCTCGGCACAAAGAAAGGCAGTGGGGCGCTCGGCCGCGTCCCGCAGCGGACAATAGCGCTGCGCCCGCACCCTAGAGCCGGAGCGGGTCCTCGCGACCCCGCCAGACCCTCCCGCTGACCTGGCGCGCCCGACAGCTGGCCTGGGGCGCAGCGCAGGGTCACCCCGCCAGCCTCCAGCGTGCTCCTTTCAGTTGCCACCAAAACCCGGAGAGCGGAGCCGGCGCCCTGCAGACGCGGAGCTGCGGGCGGGCACCCAGGGCTCGCGGAGAGAGCGCCGCGGCAGATTCTTCCCGTCCGGAAGGAGGCGTCTCTTCCCCTCCGGTCCGGTGGAGAATTTACCTTGAGTGGAGGGGAAGCGCCTGCACGGCTGCTGCTCCGACGCAGCGGGGGCGCTCGGGGCGCGGCCGCCGCCGGGAGGTGACCTTCCACGGGCCGCAACACCTGCGCCTGCCGATCATCCCGGCCGCCTCCGCGCACGCCCTAAGCCCGAGAATTAATATTAATTTTTGAATCGGTCTTGATCTCTTCCCTCGCGATTTGTCCGCTCGGGGAAGAAACAGGAGACCGGAAAGGGCGTCGTTTTCCTGCTTCGAGGTCCCAGCCAGCACAGTGGCCTGGGCAAGGCCAGGCTTAGGTTACGCAGAAATCGGGAGCCTTGACTTCTCGAGCGGTGTCAGCGTCAGGTCGCCAACTTGATTTCCGCATGTGGGTCTGAGTCTTCAGGGGTGGATGCTAAGCCGACGCCGTAGAGCGCGGCCGGTCGGAAGGTGAAGTTGGAAAGGAAACGGACTCGACTGCCCTGGAAAACTAAATATTGGGTGGAGTGTTTCAATGCTTGAAAGAAAATAATAGTTGGCAGGTCGAATAGCCACAAGGTCGAAAGTCAAATACAAAACTCTTGCTGAAGTGATGTTAGGAATTTGCCAAACAAAAAAAGTCCAGAAGAAGAGACACACATTGTTTCTTTCCTGCGAAGGATAGCTGCCGAGAAGTTTCTTTTGGCAAATACCTGGGTTATACTGTAGATATCAAAGAGTTACTTGAGTTTCATATTTCAAAATACACATCCATTTGGCAGTAATGTATATACTTTATATATGGATTTATTGAAAAAATCATGTTACTGCCTGTTTAGATAAAGGTATTTTTATAAAATAGTTACACATGGCTTTCATTACAGATGGCATTTTAAAAATGACAATATATATGTGTATATGTATATATATATAGTGTATGTGTGTCACATAAAAATTCCTTTTGCACACAAAGACATTGTTTATACATGCCCTGTGTGTGTTTTCAGTCGTTCTATTGTTGGCTCCTGTTGTAACCACCTTATTGCAACATAATTAAATAAGTTATTTTACATTTTGTGCAAGCAAAGTGTGGCAAGTTGATCGCAAGCTGCTCTTTTTTAAAAAACGCTGTTTCCCTTCTTCTACACTGTTCCTTGGGGTTTGTCTCCTTTCATCCTTTTTTCTTTTTTTCATCTTTTCGAGACAGGGTCTCGCTATGCAGTTCAGGCTGGCCTTGAGCTCACTTTTGTAGCCCAGGCCGGTCTCCAACTCGCACTGATCCTCTTGTCTCAGCCTCCCCAGTGCTGGGATGACAGGCGTGCGCCACCACTCTGGGCCTCATCCTTTTCAAAGAGTCTGGTGGTAGTGATCCATTTTCTTCTACTTCTCTGATGTCTCACGTTAGTTATTTCTTCGGTGAGGAAAAAGTGTCTTCATATGGAGCAGTGGTGGCCAGCCTGTGACATGACACAGGGCCCAGTCTGCACTCAAGCCAAGATACCACCACGTAGCCTGAGCAGCCAAGCATCAGATATTCAGGTTCAGTTGTAGTGGTGGCATTTTGTGGTTTGGGCTAACTGTCTCTAAAATTTTTGCCATCATGGGTAGATTATCCTTCCAAATGAGTACATTTCCTATGCTAGGAAGCTCTGGTTAACAGTAGTGGTTCTCCTCTTAAGAAAAAGACTCATTTAAAAATCACCTGGGATTCATGAATCCCCTTTTTGAAAAAAGGAGTTATAAGCCCTCTCATGTACAGTTTTGGGGTTCTCTTGAAGACCAATCCATTGAAGGCAAGGAAATTTTAAATTAGATTTTTAGTCATAAAGCAAGAAGAGTCACTCAGCATGCGCAATCTGAAGAGTTAGGGAAGGATTCCTACAGGACACAAGCTTCTATTGAGTCTTGAGTTACAGGGCAGTGACTGAGGGCGAAGAGTGAGGAAAGATATTTCAGGGAGGTGGATGCGTAAGTAGACAGGCCCAGGAGAGAGCAACAAATACGTGTTTTTGTGTTAGTAGGACAGTTTTATCACGGGTTCTCCTTACCATTTATTATCATCTCTTGAACCTCCAAAAAATGAGGCCAGGAGTCATTCAACTGTGTGTGGGGGTGGGGTAAAAACAATGGGATGTGTGACTTTGGATGAGATCTCCTTGCCCATCAGTCACTGCCCTGGCCAAGTGGTGTTTGAGCCGTTCACTGTTCACTCCTGTAGATCCTGGTCCTGTCGCAGGCCATCACCAAAGGTTTGGTTCCTTTCTCCGTTTATTAAGGTCTTTATTCAGTAAGGCTTCGAGGGAGTGGCTTTCTCTTCCCTAACACAGCAACCCCACCAACATTCCCTTTCTCCAGATAAAGCAAGAATAATTTTTTCATGACCCGACATGACGTCATATATATGAGATGGCCTGTTTTATGTAATATGAGAGTTTAATGGGCTATTGTAACTCTTACATCCAAAACGGCCTGGCACATAGTAGGTATTTAATAAATGCTGATTGAATAAATACCTCCTTAAATACAACCAGTAAGGAGTAAAAGCCTTGTATATAAACTCTCAACTGCAGAAGAATGGTATATTAAACACTCCCTGTATCTATTGCACGTATGCTGAGACTGAAATTTCAATCACTTCTCTATAGTCTAAGTGAACAAGAAATACAAAACACATGAAACATTTTAAGTACTAAAATTCAATCGTTTTAAAGTAAGGCTTACAAAAAATGTCTTTATAGTCCATGTATAATGCATAATTATTTTTCTTCTGGCAAAGCTGAAACATACTCGTGTGTATGCTCAGCTGGGGTTCTCCTCTAAAATGCCACATTCAGGCTGAACTTGAGTATGTATGCTCTCGATTATTCCCACAAGTTAGATTTGAAAAATAAATGTGAGAGAAACTGGGGGATTAAAGCATTCCCCCCTACCTGTTGGTGCTGAGCATGGAAACCAGGACCCTGCAAATACTAGGCACATGCTCTACCACTGAGCTATATATCCCGCTCTGTCTGGTTTAAAGATTTTTAAAAGAATCTCCTTACAGGCTGAAGATTCCCTTGCCTTCCAATTAGAACTTGACCTGTTGCAGAACTATGTTCACCTGTGCTAAAGAATTTGGTTGACTAGTTGCCCAAAGCAGAGTATCTAACCAGCGATTTTCATGTAAATAAAGAAATTCAAGTCTCATCTTGGCCAGGAGATTTCAGTTTCTCCTAATCAAGTGCAGCAGGAAGTGGTACACTATGAGACTGCCTTGGCATGTGGGCTGTAGGCATAGCATGTATTTTCCAGCTGGTCACAGTCACTCACCCAACCACCAAATCCTAGAATGCTTTTTGCATTTGAATTAGCTGTTGAACTCAGGCCAGCAGGAATTTAACTTGTGGATGATAAGGCTTTCAAATATGGATGCACACACCATCTGACTGGTAGGAGAAACCAGTGACTAATAAATAGGATTAGCAGAGATTTGTATAGCCTTCTGTGCTTTTAAAAATCCTTTTATATTTATCTTATTTCATCCTCATTTGGGGTTGTTTTTATGGTTTATACTTTTCCTTTTTCCAGAAGGGATTGAAGGCAACTTAGAGAGCTTTTGTGTCATTGGGTCATTGTAGACCTAGAGAAAGGCCTATGAATCTTTCACTTTGCATCGATCACTCTTATACAAAGAGTGACAAATTGCTTTTCTAGATTTCAACCCCTACTAATTTTTCTCTGAGGCATCTTCATTTGCATACCTGATAGCAAACCTAAATTATTGTATTGTCAAATGTTCTGTTTGTCTTGTTTGTATTCAACCAAAGGAACATGATAAAGACAGTGACTGTAAAGTGAGCAGACACATAATAGGAATAGTTAACGTACAGAGTTAGTGAGAAACAAGATGAAAAATGAGAGGTGAAGGGAGAAGTCTGCAGTGATGTTCCTTCTTCATTTCTCTTGTCCCCACAGGCATTCACACATGGGCACAGAAGATAGGACCTGCATCCAAAAGCTTCTCCCTGTGCCCTACACACACTCAGTCCTACAAATGCCAGCTGTTTCTATAGACACCTGTCACCTGAATCACCTGTCATTTCACTCAGTGTCAGAATTTTTCTGTAAATAGCCGGGAGTGATGGCACACGTCTGTAATTCCAGCACTTGGGAGGCTGAGGCAGGAGGATTGGTGTGAGTTCGAGACCAGCCTGCCTGGGCTACAAAAGTGAGCTCAAGGCCAGCCTGAACTGTATAGCGAGATCCTGTCTCAAAAAGACAAAAAATTTTTCTGTAAACACAAGGTACCTCATCTTCTAAGGACTAATTATAGGTTGCTTCATTTATATTCCCATAAGGAGAACCAGGAAATATATATATTGTTGAGGATACTCAGGACCATCTTACTAGTTACATCACAACAGCCAAAGGGACATTGATGAAACACATGTGACAGTGGTCTCCTGCTCCTCTCAGGACCCCAGGGTTGCTTAGGCTCAGGCTAGAAGCCTTTTCTGCAGCTCACTTGCTGATGTGCTACGTGTAAGATTCTTACCTGGTCATCAACCCCCTAGAAACATTTTTTCTTTTTCCTCAAGAAGGATAACAACAGATAGGTGGGTGGTCTATGTGCCTTAACAGTTCTCTGACATATCCTACTACCTAGAGCAGGTAAAGAGGGAGCCATGTCCTGTGTTCAGCACTCAACTGGGTGCGCATTTGCTCTGAGCAATTGGGCGGGCCTCTGGCCCTGTCTTTGGCCTGACTCTATATTTGTCTTATCTATCCAAACCTACTTAGCTGAACGTGGAAACCACTCCCAAAGCCTCCAGCAGAACCCTGCAGGGACACATAGGTACTCCTGGACAGTCAGGTCACTTATCTGACAATTCAGACACTTTACTCAAATTAGGCACTCATGAGAATCTGTATTTGTGAGCCTTTTCATTTGCCCTCAGAAATGCTGTGAAACTTATACAGATGTTGAATTCTGAGCTGCTTCCAAGGTAGTTGGTCTTGGCAGTCACCCTGTCTTACATACTCTTGTTCCAAAGAATAGCCTTTTTAGTTGGTAAAATCTTATCTTTAAATGACTTGTAATTGTGGGCCTAATCTAGAAAGCAAAGATGAGTTGTTTAGTTTGTTCCCTTCTACCACAATCCTCTGGACTTCTTGCATAAATGTGCTTGTTAGTGAACATGACTTAACATTCTTATTTCATGTAGTTCATATTTTTTTTTTTTGAGTTCCAGAGTGCTAGGCCCTGTGTTGTGTACCCTGAGGAGACAAAGATCCTTAAGAATACACTTCCTAGGGGCCCGGTGGGATGGCTCAGTGGTCTAAAGTGCCTGCTTGGGAAAGCTTGGGCGGCTGCAGGGACTGCGGTTCGATCCCCGGCACCACATGCTGCGCCAGCCCTGCCCTCGGGGTGGGCTGAGCCGGCCATAAAAAATGAGTGAATAAACAAACAAAGGTTCTGAAACAAGAAAAAAATAATAAATTAAATAAAAAATTAAAAAAAAAAAAAAAAAGAATACACTTCCTAGTCAGGAGCTGTTTGAATTTGTGGAGACAAGAACAATATACACAAGTGGCTCTAATGTAAGATAATACACTAGAAATATCATTAACTCCATATTTTGCAAATACCAGTTAGGGATAAATATTCTGATTTATCTGACCATGGCACAGCATATACAGGAACTGAGACCATTTGATTTGGATCATCTGGGTCGATGGCCCAGTAATACTGCTATTTTATTTTATATTATTATTATTATTATTATTATTATTATTTTATTTATTTATTTTTTTGAGACAGGGTCTCACTATGCAGTTCGGACTGGCCTTGAGCTCACTTTTGTAGCCCAGGCTGGTCTCGAACTCACACCGATCCTCCTGCCTCAGCCTCCCAAATGCTGGGATTACAGGTGTGCGCCACCACACCCGGCTTATTTTATATTATTTGTTTTGAAGGCATTTATTTATTTATTTATTTATTTATTTTTTCACACAGCACTGTAGCCAGAACTCTGCTATACATTTCAGGTGAAGTTATGGCTGTCCTGGCTGAGCTGACATGGAGGGGGGGTCATTCCCACCCTCTCACCAGAAGGTTCTTGAGACACCTCCTGTATTCTTCTGGGCTCTGTTATAAACTGAATGCTTGTTCCCCCCACTACACCACACCCTGCTTATATCTTAAAGATCTTAATCCTCAGTGTGAAGGTGTTAGGAGGCTTTAGGAAGGATGGGGCCCCATGTCTAGAGTTAATGTTCTTACAAAAGAGGCACCAAAAAGACCCATGGAAGAGGCCCTCGGCAGACAAGGGTCTGGGCCTTAATCTTGGACTTTCCAGAATCTGGAAGTGTGAGAAGTAAGTATTGATTGATTGATTGATTGATTGACGTTATGGCCGGCTCAGCCTGCCCTGAGGGTGGGGCTGGCGCAGCATGTGGTGCTGGGGATTGAACCTCAGTCCCTGCAGTTGCCTAAGCAGGCACTTTAGACAGCTGAGTTATCTTGCTGGTCCTGTATTATTTTAGATACCTAGTATTTTTGTTATAGCGCACCAGATGAACTGAGACAGGCCCTAAGGAACAGAGTCGGAGCTGTACTCAGTTGATCAACAAGTGGAGAGCTAATTTCTGATTAGAGTGAACACGGTGACATGATTAATATGGGGTGACTGATTATTGGACTTCTCATTTTATAGGGCTGGAGAATGTGGCCTAAGTGCCCCTAGACACCGTGTGGATCTTTATGACGTAGGTGCATGCCAAGATAGAGGGTCTGTGTGAGTCTGGGGTTTCATTAACGAGTTTCATGACTGATCTGTGTTCTAGGTAAAGTAGTGAAGGATTTGAGGTTCATCCCTGACTTTGTAGCCTGTTTGTCCCCAGAATTCTTCTTCTTCTCTACCCTATCATGGTCCCTCTGTCCCAAGAGTCCTGGGTACTCACTTTTCACCACCAGCAGGAGCATTCACAGTGGATCTGAGCATCTCTTTGGTTAGTGCTGGGCCGCAGAGGCATACACCCTGGCCGCTGCAGGGCTGAGGAATTCTGTAGGAGTTCTGTGATGTGCTCCATGGAGATCAGGCTTGGCAAGGAGCAAACCCTCGGAGGCAGAGAACACTGAGCTAGAAACCTGGTCCCATTCTCCTCCTTAATTGGATTACTGTGCCTTGTCAGGCCAGTGACTTAATAAATTCTTAAGGAAAACCCTGTTTATGGAAAACCCAAAGGTGGACATCAGATCCAGATTTTCAAACCTGTGAGTGTTGAGCCGAGGATCCAGTGGAGTTAAAAACAGTATTTGTTGATTTTTCTCCTTTACATAGATTTGATTTTCTTTTTTTTTTTTGAAGGTTACAACTTTTAATACTTCTGCACCTATATTTTAGAACAGGATAAGGTGACAGGATGGTTCGTAGATATGAGTGCCATGGTTTTTGATATCCTTGAAGATTACATTTTCAATCATTTTACACAGAGGCAAACTTGTACACGATATAGAATGGAAAGACAACATCTAAGATATAAATGCCAACTAATATGAAGAAGATGGGTTAGTAAGCATAGATTTTCACTCTGTGGACTTCCTTGTCATCACGCTCCCTCTGCTTGTTGTAGTAATAAAAGGTATTGTCCCTTCTCTGGAGTTTCTTCACATAGCCTGTCTCTGGCCAACAATCTACCATGGAGACTTGTTTCACTTGTTTATATTCAATTTCATCACGGTATCCTGCTTGTTGAAATCTGTACAGATTTTCTATCTCTTCTGACCATTTTTTGGCACGACTTACTGATTTGGGTTTCACGTCAGAAGTAGCCATGACTACAGAGGCCTCAATTCGGGAAGCGATGGCTTTTCTTCTATTTGTGAGCTTTGTACAGATGTCCCTCTCACTGCCTTCCACATGTCCAGGTTGCCATGCGCCCAGTCCCTAGCTCGGCAGGGCCAAGAGCCCTGTCCTGGGCGCAGCTCGCTGGCGGCTCGGAGCTGCTGGAGGCCTCAGCTCTGGCAAAGTGAGTTGGTTAGCTGGCGATTTTCTTTCTTTTTAATTTTTAAAGAATATAAAATAGTGGGAGACAACCTGCTTGGGCCCTCCTAGCGTCCTCCTCTCAGATAGAAGCTTTCTTTCCCCCAATAAATATATTCTGCTCTTTAGCAAAAAAGAGAATACAAAATAGGGCCCAGCAGGATGGCTCAGTGGTCTAAAGCGCCTGCTTAGGAAAGCTTAGGCGGCTGCAGGGACCGCGGTTTGATCCCCGGCACCACATGCTGCACCAGCCCTGCCCTCAGGGCAGCCTGAGCAGGCCATAAAAATAAATAAATAAACAAACAAACAAAAGTTCTGAAACAAAAAAAAAAGTAAAATAAAAAATTCTAAAAAAAAAAAACAAAAAACAAAAAAACCCCAAAACCCACCCCCACAAAATAATCATAGAAAAGTAAACAGCATTAGAAATGATACAAGATTTCACTCAACAAAGTAATAGGAATTCAGTACTTGCTGTATTACATGATGCTATCTTCAAATTAGTTGTTCAGACCATCAGATATAAACATGTAAGATTCATTTTAGCAAAAGGCAAAAAAAAAAGTTATTAAAAAATTCAAAAGAGAAAACAAAAATTTAAGTCTTAATCACTCCTTTCAAAAGACCAGCAGAATTGACAAATTGACAATATGATTATCCAAACTTAGGTAGATTTAATTTTCTAGAACAGTTTTATGTTCATAGTTTTATAGTCACAGCAGAAGGGTTTCCAGACACCTCCTGCCCCCAGAGATGCTCCGCCTCTTCCCCCTGTAGAATCTAACACCAGAGCAGGACCTTTGTTATATTGGTGAACCAATATTGACACATCATTATTGCCTAAGTCCCTAGTTTACATTAGGCTTCACACTGGTGTTGTATGCTCTGTGGCTGGCAAATATCTAGTGACCTGTCTACCACCTGGGGCCCTTCCCCTACCCTGTAAATGCTCTGTACCTTACCTTGCTCATCTCTTCTAGCCCACAGCACTTCAGCCCCCACCTTCCCACCACCCAATCTTGTCTCTTTCTAAATGTAGTATTGTTGAAATCATGTTTTGTAGATTGGCTTCATTATTTAGCAATGTGCATGTAAACTTTACCTGTGTGTGTGTGTGTGTGTGTGTGTGAATGAGGATTCACTCCAAGTCCTCCTCATTGGGCAACATTCCTAGCCATATATATATATATATATATATATATATATATATATATATATAGTATCGGTCAGGGTTTTACTAGAGGAACAGAATAGATATAATATAAGGAATGGATATTAACACCAAATATACAATCTATAAGAAATTGTAAGATTGGCTTACAATAGCCACAGAGTCAGATGAGGAAGCGCGCACAGGGCGTCTGCACACTCCGGACTGAAGGATTCAATCCCGAGGCTTGGACTCACTGCAGCACTCC